>JAQZBX010035877.1:0-24404 GCA_029593785.1 Cabassous unicinctus
AGCCTAAACACTGTCATATCCAAGCCCATCACCTTCACCTCTCCCATGCCAGATACATTATTAGTTCATTTCATATCCATTCAGAGATCAAAAGGCACAGAAACTGCAAGGCAGGGAGTAGGACAAAGCAGGAAGTCACACATTAATTCCTGAGAAGTGTATTCTAAACAAGAAGAACGTGAGAGTTGATGTTAGAAATTGTAAGACGTTTGGTTGCAATGAATGTTAAGGTTATGTGTTTATGTTTGGATTAGTTCAGTTTGTCAGGAAAACAATCCATAAGAGGTGGAGAAGACCCCATCTGGTTCCAGGCTGAGCTATACTCCATGACAACCTTTTGGGCCCTCATATAGATAATTCTTGAACATCCTCTTCCAAGACCTCGTTTCATTTCCATTTTTGAGACAAAAGCCCTAAATATTTTCTGATTGTTTCCCCCTGTCCAGCCAGAAACAAGGGCCTTTAAATCACAGGACTTATTTTAACGAGGAGGATTACATGTTCTTCTCTTATGACAATTATTGCTAAACTCTCATCATTTCCAAAATCCTGAACATGAGCATTCAAATATCTACCACTTGGTTCAAAGTGAAGTTGACCCTTGCAACAAGAATAAAAACCAAGTGTTGATTATAAACTGTGTTAATTTATGTAAAATACAAACCTCTCTAAGTTCCCTCTTCTGTAAAACGGGAATAATAATACTTCTCCACATCCTTATGAAAAGAGCTAAATGAGATAAAGCACTTTTTAAAAAGATTTACTTAATTTATTTCTCCCCCCTCAAGATAAAGCACTTTGTACACCAGTTGATATAAGGTAAAATCTAAATAAGGTAGCAATTATTCTTCTTAAAATAAAATAGACTGAAATACTAATTTGAGACCTAATAAATGTGTGGCTATAGCTATAGATAGATATAGAGATATAGATATAAAGTGCAGTGAAAGCAGTATTCAAAGGAAAATATATAGCCTTAAACACTTTTTGGTATTTAACAACACAGAATGAAAATAAATGAACTAAGCATTAAACTAAAGAAACTAGAATAAGAAAAATACTTTAAGCATAAAAAGTCAGTTGAAACATATTGATAAAAAGGAATTATTGCATGAGATAATAGAAAAAACTATAAAATTAATGAAGAAGTTTCAGTGCTAATTCTGTGAAACATCTTATTAAATGGGGAACATTTTTTCAAGACTTATCAAACACAGAAAATCCAAATGTACATAAGAATATATAAGGTCATGTGAACCCAGATTCTGTGGAATTAAAGTAGTTATGAGAATCAAATAGTATTCAACACTAAATTTCAAAATACCATCGACATAATTTTCTAGGAAAAAATGCAATATCTAAACTGGCACAAGAAGGAAAAATCACAACAAACCAAAACTTGACTATTCCCAAAACCATCTGGTCTGTCAATTTCAACCATTAATCCTCTTTAGCCCAAGAGGCAGCAAACTTTTTCTGCAAAGAGCCAGATAGTAAATATTTTCAGCTTGCAGGCCTCTGTTGCAACTCCGTTTTGTTGTAAGGAAAGCAGCCATAGACAAATGAATGAGCGTGGCGGAGGTCCTACAAACCTTTATTTGAAAAAACAAGTGGAGTACCGATTTGACCATAGTTCATAGACTCCTGATCTAGTTCATACTTCTATCTTCACTCCCTAATTCTATCAGTAGTCTTCTGACTGGTTTACTTGCATTTATTCTGCAAACCAGCACCCCCACCCAAAGGCAAAACTAATTATGTAACAAAAACAAATACCTTAATTTGCCTTCAATACCTTTTAATATATTTCTCTTGCTCTTAGGAAAAGGCAGAAGTTCATAAGGTTAACCCACTTCTCCAGCTGCTTCCAGCATCAGGCTCCCTCTTGCTTCATCTGCCTTACATGATGTCTCCTTTCAGAACCTTCCATCACTAAGCTTCCCGCTACCACAGGACATTTGCATATGCTTTTCCTTCTGCCTGAATTCTCTTACTCCTCCTCTTTCCCTAATTAAGTTCTCAGAATTTACAGCTGGACTTAAGTGATTATTTCCTAGTCCTGCATTGTTTGGGCTGCAATAAATATTTGGATCATTGTTTGTCTCCTCCTCTAAATTACACATCCTAGGAAGACTTTTCTGGTTTGTTTACCATTTTGTCTTCAGTGTCTAGCATCCTGTCCGGCACATAGAAGGTGCTCAATAATTATTTGCTGAAAGAGTCAACAAAAACAAAATGCATTGAACAAATATGTGAACCATGATAGGAACTGAAAACTCATCAAATAAATATCTCCAGAAAAGATTCCAGGGCCAGTTGTAAGATGACTTTTTTCAGCTTTTTTAGTTCTCAAACTTTATAAAAAGTTACAGTGTTAAAAAAAAAATGCAGGAAAGCCACACAATTTATTTTACATAACTAGCATTATATTCGTGCTAAAACATAACAACCAAAAAAGAGCTGGAGAATGTCTTTTCACTGTATACTTTCTTGACCTCCTTGGCCCAATCAGCATGCTGCTTTCAACTCCCCAGGTGATTTCAATTGCAGCCACAGCAGAACCCATCTGTCTAGGCAGCCCTACCTGTGGGAGGCTCTGAAGGGGTGGGATGGGAGAAAGTGGACAGCTATGAGAGTAGTGGGTCCTAGATTTCAGATTTAGATATTTCCAATTAAGCGAACCTCTAACCATGTATATGTTTTTTAAATAAAACACTCAGTTTGTAAGTAATAATGAGATTACAAGATTAGGATGTATTTTTATCTTTCCAATTACTTTGAGAACCAGAACAAGCCCATCCAAAAATAACTAGACAGAACAATAGAACAAAAGATCCCCGAACTGTGTGCTAACCTATATAAGAATTTATTTTAAGATAAAAGTGATTTAACAAACCTGTGGTAAAATAAAGAATTATTCAATAAATGGTCATGGGCAATTGTTTAACTGCTCAGAAGAAAGTAAAAATTTCCAACTCATAAAATAATCTAACTAAATTCTAATTAAATGTGAAAAATGAAACCATAAAACAACTAGAAAATTTTATTTGGCAAATATTGAATTCATAGCAGATAAGGACCTCCTAAAGCATAAAAGTAATACCAGAAATGGCAAAGAAATATGTTAATACTCTTGGCTATATAGCAATATCCATATAAAATGGATTAAGCAATAAAACATAAAATGAGACAAATATTTTTAACAAATATGGCAAAGGGTTAATTTACTTAATATGTAAGGAGATCTTTAAAATCTTGTTTTAAAAATTATTCGAATTTAGGGAAAAATAGGCAAAATGTGCCATCAAATAATTTATGAATTGAGAAAATTTTTAAAAGTTGCTGACACACATGGAAGAAAAATGTTAAGTCTCACCAATGTTATAAGAATTGTCAATTTAAATAATAATGAAAGATCATTTTCAAGGTAGAAGATAGCATATTTTCTTCTTTCTTTAATGATAATTTTCAACACTGATGAGAGCAGAGTGAGACATTTATATGTAGTTGGTACTAGTGTAAATTGATAAACCTAGAAGACAGCAAGTTAGAAAGCAAAATCCTTTAGAAATCATAATTTTTACCCAGTAATACTTCTAGGAATTTATTATATACAATGATACTTATTGCAGTTATTTGCAATAGCAACACATTAGAACAACCTAAATAATAATGTGAGAATGGTTAAATAAAATATTATGTTCCTTATGATTACTATTATATATTCATTCAAATTCATGCTACTAAAATCTACTTCAAGGTCATAGGAAAATGTCCATGATTGAATCATGGTATAAATAATGTTTAAAATAACCAGGTATAAAAACACGTGTATATAACAACTAATGATTTCTCAATGATCTATTTTTGATGTTTGAGTCATTCCTTTACCATTGAGTTTATGCTTTTGCAATTGTTTTGGAAGAGAGGGTCTATATGAATCATGTATGTGTGATACTGGTCTTTATCAGACAATAATATTTAATCAGCATCTTTCCAGATCTAATTGACAAAATGTCACAGCTCTGCAAAATAAACATTTTGTTTAGGATGATAAAAAGCCAAGCCCAGGTTATCATGAAGAAGCCCCTGTTTCAGCAGATGAGATTTAGATGCATATTGGGGGTGGGTGGGTGGGGAATGTGAATTTTCCAGGGACCCTTGAGTGCCTATACTGTGAAGGGAGAATGAGCTCAGTCTTTTGTTTATTTCATTCCCATCTGGGGATGTTTCTGAATGTTCAACATATTCTAAAATAAAGTAAACTTCCTGGGCATCCCAAAGCCTCATGTCTCAAGAAAAACTATATGTTCTAAAATGGGCTCTGAAGGATCTTAATAAGTGGGGATGTGGTCCTGTCACTTCACTGCATAATCTATACATTTGGAATTTTCTAACATACACTGTCTCTCAGCATAGCATCAGACCTCAGGCTCACCGATGGCTTTCAGATAGTGTTTCTACTTGTTCACTGTTGGTAGATTTGATTTGGGCTTAAATGTAAAAACATAAACAGGATCTTCTTCCAGCTCCCACCCCCACAGTTTTCAGCATCCTTAGAAGACATGTTCACCAACAAATGCACTGTAAGACATCTCTCATTGCTGTTATCTTACTTGGAACACTGGCATTCATTCCTTGACCGCTGAAGCCCTCCAGAGAATAAGTCAGATTTCTGGATCAAATCCACACAGGGGGAGAAAGTATCCTCTGCTTTGAAACCATCCTTTCAAGTCCAAACCAGACAGGGGCACAGCCTGAGAGGACCTTGCTCTGGCTAGATGTCACCCTGTAACTACTCCTGGTTCAGAAGAGGCTCCTGCCTCAGCAAAAACAACTCTCCCTCGAAAGGAAAGCTGATTAAAGACCCCAACTGACCCTAGGCTTTGAAAATGAGGATATTTCCTCAGAAGCACTTACTCTGGAAGCAGAATGAAAATAGCAGTGACCAACAAATTACTGAGCATTTACTCTAGGTTAGACAGTGTTCAAACATTAATTTATATGTACTAACTCATTTCATCCTTCCAACAACCTTAGGATTTGATGCTCCGACTATCTCTACTTCATAGATGACAAGATAGAGGCCCGGACACGGAAGTAACAATGCTACATCTGAGATTTAGTCCATTAGCCTTAAATTGAACATGACTTCTAAGTATTCCTTGGACATTAACTACCCTCCATTCCTCCTACCTCTTTGTTTATCTTTCTCTTGTTTTCTCTTCAAGTCCTTAGCCTAGTTTGTGCATCCCTCAGCACCCTCTGGCACAGTACTTATCAAAATGTATTGCCATTGACCAGTGGTTAAAAGCACAGGTACTGCTGTACAAAGGATACTAGTTCAAATTTCTGCTCTGCCACTTACTATCTGTGTGACTTTGGACAGGTTATTTAACTTCTCACACTTAATGTGAGTGTGCTACCACACTGAATGGCTACTACTGGGTTCCAAGCACCAGGCAAGACCCTGGGAATATGAAAACTGGACTGCTAAAAGATTTAATAACTAGTGAGGGCCAGATGACAGTAATGGAAGAGAAGCTTGTATTAGAATAACACGTGGCTAACAACAATGGTAAAGTCTGGGGGAAATATTTAAAAAACAACATTTGAGGGTTCAGAAGGTGAATAAATGCAAGCAAAATCTGATTTTGACCCTTAAAACAAAGGAATCACACTGGATGAGAGACACATTTATACAGTGTTTTACTTGAGGTTTTCCCAGTCGACAACTTACTTAGCAAAGTGAGCTCCAATGGAAAGAGAAATCGTACTGAGTCGAGTAATCATCTGTCAGAGCTTGGGGCTGCCCAGTGTTGCTCGACTGCTTAATGAAGAAGTGACTTTCAAGTTGAGACTTGAAGAAAAAGCAAGCGTAAGGTAAGTAAAGAAGGAGGAGAAGGGAGGCTAGTTGATACCGAAGGAGTACTGAGAAATAAGTCAAATTGAAATTGAGGGACGGAGTGCCAGAAAAATGACAGTCCCAGAAGAAGCCCCCAAATCTGTATGCAAATATTCCTCAGATTCTTGGCTGACTCACTAAGCGTGCATGTGTGGGATGAGAATCCAGATAGGCCAGGGGAAACAATAGCTGAAAGGCTGTATACAATGAGCAAAGATTTCAATAGCTTCCCTTGCAGGGGAAACAGAGTTTGGAATTTCTGTCCCACCAAATTGGCATACTTGGTAAAAACATCAGGAGAGTCTATAGGCAGGCCCAATTTACTGAAATCATAACCAGTATGGTTTCTAACTACATAGAATTTAATTAGACATTATGTAAATACCATAATTTCAATATGATATTTAGAAAAACTCTAAACATTTGGAAATTAAAGAACATATTTCTAAGTAATCCATAAGTAAAGAAGAAATCACAAGGAGAATTTGAAAATATTTTAAACATTTTGAATACTAATAAAACAAAACATCAAAATTTGTGGGATACATCTAAAGTAGTTCTTAGGGGGTAATTACGTTTATGAAAATTTATATAGAAAATAAGAAAGGTTAAAAGCAGTGATAAACACAACTATAGACATTAAAGATAAGAAAAGAATATTATGAACAATTTTATATAATAAATTTTGCAACCTAGATGAAATGGATAAATTCTTTGAAAATGTCAACTTATCAATATAAAGGGGTAAATTCCTTGAACCACACAATATATCATAACACAGGAAAAGATAGTATATTTGAAAGTCATATATCGATGAAAGAAGTTTAATTCATAATTTAAATTGTCCCCATAAGAAAAAAACCCAGGCTCAGATGGCTTTACTGGTGAACTTTATGCAACATTTTAGGAAGGACTAAAATCAATCTTCAGAAACTCATTTGGAGAATGATGAGGAGAGGATGCTTTCCAACTTTTTATATAAGACCAAGAAAACTCTGAAACCAAAACCTAAGATGAATCTTTCAAGAAAAGAAAATAACAAACAATATCACTCATGAGCATAGAAGTAAAATTTGCAACAAAATATTAGTAAATCAAATACAGTAACATAGAAACAATGGAATGTAGTATGAAAGATGTTTATCCCAGAAATGCTAGGTTGGCTTAACATCCAAAAATTAATCAGCACCGTGCATGCAAAACAAAAAATCTCAAAATAGATTAGAGACTTAACTATACGTGCTAAAACTGTTTAAACTTTAAAAATATATAAGAGAAAACAATTGTGACCTTGATTTAGGCAAAGAGTTCCTAAATATGACACCAAAACCACCACCCATAAAAGAAAAAACTAACAACCTGGACTTCACCAAAATTAAAAAGTCTTGCTCTCCAAAAGGCATTATTGAGAAAATGAAAAATCATGTCACAGAATGGGAGAAAATACTTGCAAATCATATATATGATAAGCAATTTTTATCCAGGATATATAAAGAACTATTAGGTCATAAGAAGAAGAAGATAAACAAAAATTGACCAAAGATTTGAAAGGACATTTCATCATAGAAGATATATGAGTAGCTAATAAGCATATAAAAAGATGTTCAAAGTAAATTGTAGCCTCAATGAGACACCACTTATACACACTGGAATGGCTGTAATCATGACAATATCGAGTGTTAGACAAGAGTGTGGAGCAGCAGGAGCCTTTATGCACTGCTGGTTTGAATGTAAAATGGAGCAGCCACTTTGGAAAATGGTTTGTCAGTTTCTGAAAAATTAAACATGCACTTACCATGCAACCCAGCAATTCAATTCTTAGGTATCTCCCCAGGAGAAAGAATAATATATGTCTACCCAAAGACTTGTATACAAATGTTCACAGCAGCATTATTCCTGATAGCCTAAAACTGGAAACAGTCTAAACGTCCACCAACAGGTGTATAGAAAAACAAAATGTCATGTATTCACATAATAGAATACTATTCAGCAATAAAACATAATAAAGTACTAATACATGTTACAACACGAATGGGCCTCAAAACCATTGTGCTAAGCAAAAGAAGCCAGGCACAAAAGACTGCCCATTGTACAATTCCACTTACATGAAATTCTTAACAAAGGCAAATCGTTAGAGAAAGCAGATCAGTGGTTGCTGCAGAGGGTGGAAGCAGGGACTGACTGCAAAGGAGCAAATGGGAATTTTTTGTAATGATGGAAGCAATTGAAATTGGATTGTGGGTGAATATACATTTTTATTTTTATTGGGTAGATACCTACAAGGGGCTTTGCAGGGTGGAACGGTAAGTGTATGTTTAACTGTTTGCTAAAACCTAACCGTACAGTTACAGTGGGTGAATTTTATATGTAAATTAGACCTCAATATATCTGTGAAAAAGAGAGATTCTATCCAATTACAAAATCAATATCATTTATAACATTAAAAAAATAAAGAATCCATCACAAGATTATTTCAATAATCACAAGGGAAAATTTTTGAAAAAATTCTACACGTATTCATGATAAAAAACTCCCAGCACACTAGGAATAGAAAGAAACTTACTCAAGATGGCAAAAGATCTATAAGGAAAAAAAACCCTACAACAAACATTATCCTTATGTGTGAAAGACTGATTGCTTTCCCACTAATCTTGTAAACAAGGCAAGTATGTCTGTTCTCACAACTTTTATACAACATTCTACTGGTAGTTTTAGCAAGTACAGCAATGCAAGAAAAGAAAAAAAGCAAAATTTCATCATAAGAGTAAAATAGTCTTTATTTGCTGACATTCTAATTGTACACATAGATAATCCTGATGAAGTGACAAAAAAAAGTTTTTTGTACCTAATACATGAACTTACAAGATTTCAGGATACAAAGTCAATATACAAAAATCAACTGTATTTCTATATAATAGCACCAAACTATTGAATATACAATAAAATAATACTATTTAAAAATAGCATCATAAAACAAAACATTTAGGAATATATTTACGAGAAAAAGATGCAAGACCTCTGGAGTGAAAGCTATAAAACAATGCTGAGAAAAATTAAAGAAGACCTAAATAAATGGAGAATTATGCTATGTTCATGGTGTTGAAAGACTCAAACATTTTAAGATGTCACTTTTTAAAATTGATCTCTGGATTGAAATTTATCATTATCCCAGCAGGCTATTTTGTAGAAATTAAATTCTAAAATTTATATCAAAATGCAAATGATGTAGGATAGCCAAAATAATCTTATTAAAGACCCAAGTTGTAGAAGCAACCCTCTCTTAGTTCTAGGATGACTACAAACCTACAGAAATGAAGACAGTGTAGTATTGGCATAAGGTTAGACAAAGAAGTAAATGGAACAGAATAGAGGGCTCAGAAGGAGACCCAAATATACACAGTTAATTAATTTTCTACAAAGGCCCAAGGTAATGCTATGGACAAAGATGGAATCAGAGCTTTGTAATGAGATATGGAGAGGTAGTTGCAGAACTTTCTATATCAGCATTTGATACAGAACTTTCTATATCAGCATAACATCATTCAAAAATATAGAACAATATCACAACCAGGATAATGATATTGAGTCAAGATACAGAATATTTCCATCACCTCATGTTGTCCTTTTATAGTTATACCTGCTTTCCTCTCCACCCCCACATACCACCATCATCTCTAAAACCTTTAGCAAACACTGGTCTGTTCTCTATTTCTATAATTTTGTCATTTCAAGAATGTTATATAAATGGAATCATACAATGTGTAAATTTTTTTTTAAGGAGGTCCCAGGGATTGAACCCGGGACCTCGTATATGGGAAGCAGGTGCTCAACCACTGAGCTGCACCTGCTGCCTAATGTGTAACTTTTTGAGATTAGCTTTCTTTTCCTCAGCTTAATTCTCTGGAGTCATCCAGGTCATTGTTTAGGTTTGTAAACAACTGCCATACTCTTTCCCAGAGTGGCTGTGCCATTCTACATTCTCACCAGCAATATAAAAGTGATCCAGTTTCTCCACAACCTCACCAGCATTTGGTGTTATCACTAGTTATCAGTTTAGATAATGATATCTCGTGTTTTTAATTTGTGTTTCCCTAATGACTAATGACATTTAATATCTTTAAGTGCTTATTTGCCATCTACACATCTTCTTCAGTAAAATATCTCTTCATGTCTTTTGCTTACTTTCCAATTGGATGGTCTGTTTTTTAACTATTGAGTTTTGACGGTTCTTTATATATTCAAGATACTCAGATATGAGGTTTGCAGATATTTCCTCCAAATCTGTAGCTGTGCTTTGATCAACTTAACAAGATCTTTTGCAGAGCAAAATTTTTAATTGTGATGAGGTCTAAAGTATCCATTTTTCCTCTTATGCATTGTGCTTTTGCTGTCAAATCTAAGAACTCTTTGCCTAATACTAGACCGCAAAGATTTTCTTTTTGCTAAAAGATTTATAGGACAGTGGGTATTGCTCAGTGGTTGCACTCCTACTTCATATGTTTGAGGTCCCAGGTTCATTCCCTGGTACCTCCTAAAAATAAGTTAATTAATTAATTAATTAAAATTTTAAAGAATCTTTTTTACCATTAAAAAAACTTTTATGGCTTTACATTTTACATTTAAACTTATGATCCATTTTGAGTCACTTTCTATATAAGGTGTGAGTTGTACATAGGTCAAGATTTATTTTTTTGCCTATGGATGTCCAGCTGTTCAGCACCATTTGTTGAAAAGTTTATCCTACACTGCATTGTTTTTATTCCTTGTCAAAAATCAGTGAGACATATTTCTATAGGACAGTTTCTGAATTATTAATTCTGTTCCATTGATCAATGTGTCTATCCTCCCCCAGTGCAAAGCAGTCTAGATAGCATAGTACATCTTGAAATCGATTAGATTGATTTCTCCAACTTTATTTTTCTTTTCAAAAACAATATTTGGTCTTTTAGACCCTGTGCCTTTCCAAATAAGTTTTAGAATCAGATTCTCCATGTGTAGCAGTTTGGAATTATTTATGAATTCCAAAAATAGATATTGGATTATGTTTGTAAACTGGTCTGTCAGAGGTTTCACTTTTACTTGATTAAATTATAATTAGGGTTTTGATTGGGCCAGGTGGGCGGGGACTCACAAAGAAAATGACAAGGGACAGGAGTTAGTTGGAGTTTTGATACTGGAGCCCTGGGAAGTAAACACACAGAGAATCAGACACATAAGGAAAGAGAGAAGGCAGCCACCCCAGGTAGAGAGACGAGCCATTTGCCTGTTAGTTTATAGCTGGCCTTGTGGAGAGAGTAGAGCAGCTGAGCCCTGAGAGAAATGAGCCCCAGGAGAGAGACGAGACTTGTCTCAGCCTACAGCTTGTTATTGGAAGAAGCTGGGACCATGGAGCCTTAAGAGGAAGAGGAAGCCTGAACCATCTTGCTCCAACACGTGGCAACAGACTTTAAGAGGGAAGTAACTTATGTTTTATGGCCTGGTGACTGTTGCTTCTACCCTAAATAAATACCCTTTATAAAAGCCAACCGATTTCTGGTATCTTGCATCAGCACCCCTTTGGCTGACTAATACACCATGTCTAAAAAAAAAAAATCTTGCTGGAATTTTGATAGGAATTACACTAAACCTATAGATTAATTTGGAAAGATTTTACATCTTTCCTATGTTGAGTCTTTTACTCCATTAATACTGTATATCTCTCTATTTATTTAGGTCTTTGATTTCTTTCACCAGCATCTTATAATTTTCAGCATAGGATACAGATCCTGGACATGTTTTGTTAGACTTATGCTTAAATATTTTATTTTTTTTGGAGCAATTCAAAGTCGTTTGTGTTTTTAACTTTAGTTTTCACATGTTGCTTGTTAGTATTTAAGAAATGTGATTGATTTTTTTTGTGGGCATTTTTAGGTTGCCAGCTTCTTCAGTTCCAAGTATAGGATATACAGGGCAAAAAGAAAACCCAGTGAACTTACTACTATGTTATTTCTTGGGTCCTAAGGTCCTAGTCTGTCTACTTTCTTGCCCCCACCTTACAGGTTTTTCTGCGGTTTGTTTTATATATCATGTCTAGGAATTTTAGTTGTGCTTATCAGGAAGAGTAAGAAAATGTATGTCTGCACCACCTTCCCAGAAGTGGAAGTCACTTTTAAAAATAGTTAAGCATATATGTTTGTATTAGTCAGCCAAAGGAGTATTGATGCAAAGTACCAGAAATCTGTCAGCTTTTATAAGGGATATTTATTTGGGGTAAAAGCTTACAGTTACAAGGCCCTAAAGAAACCAACTCAAGGCTGCTTTCTCACCAAAGATGGTTGCCAGTCTCTGTGAGGCTTCAGCCTTGCTTTCTCTCAGCCACAGCTGGCATAGGACTCATTTCTTTATGGGCCTTATCAGCTGCTCAGCTGCTCTGTTCTCTTCAGCTGCAAACTGTCAGGCAAATGGCTCATCTCTCTTCCCAGGGACATAGGATCAAAGCTCTCTCTTCTGCCATGCCTATGGAGCTCTCTCTCTTCCTGGGTGTCTTTTTTAGTGAGTATCCATTTATATCAGCCCACCAAGGGGGCGGTGACTCAACCCTGAGTCAAGCCTTCCTACATGGTCGAATCAAAACCCTAATCTTAACAGGTAATTTAATCAAAGACATCTCAGGTGAATCTAATACAATTAAAGGGGCTCACACTCAGAGGAACAGACCAATTTACAAACATAATTTTTCTCTGCTCCACCTTCCCAGAAGTGGAAGTCACTTTTAAAAATAGTTAAGCATATATGTTTAAAAAGATTAAATTTGAATCAGATGTGGAAAATTGGAATCACTACTCTGAAATCCTGAAATTCTGGGGGAAAAAAATGTTTTAAATCAATGTGTGGCCACCAAGAAAGTTTGAAAGGATTTTAAGCCCAAAGGTAGCAGGGCCAGATTTCTGTCAGAGGGAGAACACTGGGGCAGTGTGGATGTTGCCCAGAAGTGGGAGACACCACGAAGCTGGGAAGGAGACTGCTGTTACAGTACAGGTGCAAAATACTGAAGGTCTGGAATAAAGTGACTGGAGTGGGAAGAAAAAAGGATCAGCTGGGGGGAAATGATACTGGGCTTAATAAGACTTGACTATTGACTTGATAAAGGAGGGGAAGGAGCGGCTGTTGGGGATCAAATGGAAGGGAGACAGCTTCCACTTATTAATTTATTTCACAAGCATTTGTTCATGGCCGATTTCCTACTATAATTTGGATTCTCGAGACACAACTATGAATGAAACACATTTTGTCCTTTAAAATATAATTGGTGCCACAGATGTATAAGTAAATCTTTACAGTGTAGGTACTGTCAGTTTTCTTGGCCCAATGTCAGTTGATGTTGTTATGGTTGCCTTAACCTTCATAGCTAGGAGTGTTCAAGGTACAATATCTCAATTAGATCAGAGCCATGCATCTCTAAACCCATCTGCTCCATTGTTCTGAGCAAGACTTATAAGTCTGCAAATAAAAGCCAAAGTACTCTTCTGAAACATAGATGTTTAGGACACTGATTCATGAGGGCTGCTCATTATGACAGATCATATAAAACACAGTCCCTCTTATTGGCAAAGAGACTCTATTCCTGTAGAGTTTTCTATGAAAAAAAAAAAAAGGTTTTCTAACTATAGAATTACATTTTAAGGAAACTATAAATTATTTCTTATAATGTAGAGCAGATAGCTTCTTGTTCAAGCAGGTGATCAGTGGAGATCAATAACAAGACCTGGACAATGACAGGAATTTCTGACCCCAGAATACTCTGTTGCTACTCTACCTGCATATTGCAAAAATGGGTATCTGGGGAAGAGGATGTGGCTCAAGCAATTGGGCTCCTGTCTACCATATAGGAGGTCCAGGGTTTGATTCCTGGGGTCTCCTGGTGAAAAGCAAGCTGGCCCGCGCAGCGAGCTGGCCCGTGCAGAGTGCTGGCCTATGCAGGAGTGCTGGCCCGCACAGGAGAGCTGGCGCAGCAAGATGATGCAACAAAAAGAGACACAGAAAAGAGATGATAAGAGATGCAGCAGACCAGGGAGCTGAGGTGGCGCAAGAGATTTAGCTCCTCTCTCCCGTTCCGGAAGGTCCCGTTCAGGATCGGTTCCCGGTGCCGCCTAATGAGAAGACAAGCGGACACAGAAGAACACACAGCAAATGGACACAGAGAGCAGACAGTGAGTGCAAAACAACAAGGGGGTGGGGGTGGGGGGAGAATAAATAAATAAAGAAATCTTTTTTTTTTTTTAAGTGAGTATCTGGGCAAGCACTGATGTTGAAGAATAATGTTCTTCAGTTGTTGTCCTAATAAGGGCCATAAGGGAAATCACATCCCCAGGGTTGAAGCTTCTCATTTCTCTGAATGATGTTGATGATAGCACTGTCAGATACCCTAGGAATATGTTATACATAGACATGAAGTGAGGGTCCTGGATGGGAAGGTAGGAGAATTCCCAGAAATTGGACCTACGATCTGAACCAGGGGCATGCACAGAAGATGCATATTTGTGGCGGTGGCCCAGCCTGAGCCCTAGAGCCATGCCAGGATCTAGGCAGAGAGGTGCATGCCAGGGAAGTATGAACATGGGCATGGATGGTGACGCTGAGTGTAGACGCAGGTAATACCAGGTGGATGCTCCACTCACCTTCTGTTACTCCCA
The DNA here is from genome assembly GCA_029593785.1 of Cabassous unicinctus. Lineage (NCBI taxonomy): Eukaryota > Metazoa > Chordata > Mammalia > Cingulata > Chlamyphoridae > Cabassous > Cabassous unicinctus. Next base: position 14,578 of record JAQZBX010035877.1, read on the forward strand.
GTGTATATATTGGGAAATCTCAACTGTGTCCTAGAATCTAGAGTGTTGCAGCAAATCAAGACAATGTTTGGGCAGAATAAAAAAATAGGTTGCAATCCCCAGTCTCCCAAGGCCAGAGTATTGCTTCACTTCCAGGGTTGATATGGGTGAACATTATCAAAGAATTATCTAAGCATGACCTGGATTTTAAGTACCTCTTAAGCATGGTGGGGAGGGAGGCAGTTATTGAAAAGTAACATGGAAGATACCACTGGGAAACAATTTAACTGAGAAAACAGGGCCAGAGGAGATAGAAGAAAAACAAAATACAAAAAACCTCACAGGTCTTGTCTCTCCCCAACCTCCCCCGCCCCACCCCCAAAAAAGAGCACTGAGATCATTATCTTTTAAAAGTCATATAACAGTGGGGAAGAATGTTCTTTCTTCTTTAAGCACAAAAACGCTTTATTGATTTACTTACCACATATTTTAAACAGGTCATTACCACCTTCAAAAAAATTTAAAAGCCACAGGTTATAAACCAGACACAAAAGGACAATGGATGGTGGTGATGGTAGCACAACATTGCGAACATAATTAACAACACTGAAATATATATCTGAATGTAGTTAAAAGGGGAAATATTAGGTTGTATATATGGTAATATAATTTAAAAAACCTTTTTCAGTATCCATAGAACTGCACTACATAAGCAGCGAACCCTAGGTTAAACCATGGACTATAGTTAATAGTACTATTATAAAAAGGTCCTTTCTTCAATGGTAACAAATGTACCACTTCAAAGCAAGGTGTTAATAATAGGTGGTGTATGGGGATCCTGTATTTGATGCATGATTGTTCTGTAAACCCACAACTTCTCTGATTAAAAAAAGGGAAAAAGGGATCCAGAGAAAGGAACCAAAGTAGAAATATTTCAAAAGTTGCAGCAAAGAGGCAATGCCACTTGTTAAACTTTCCAAATGATGAACATTCTATTCTCTCACCATAAATAATTCTTCTAACCAGCAGTTTTCATAACTGTCCCTCATTGTAGAGAATGGCACATCATTTGGAATCAAATTCTGCTTTTTACCACATACAATAGAACTGATTTTACTCTGCCTAATTCTAAAAAGTAACACTATAGAGAAAGTAATGAACATTTGATGGCTTTTTAAAAAGTCGACAGTTGAGCTAGACTTGTGTGGACTAAATAACTCCTGCAGAGGGAGGAGGGGGACACTTTTATGAATTCAAATGATTGACAGCATTGTTAAAATACGAGCATATCAAGCATGTAGGGGGAGAGGAGGAAAAATAGACTGTGGAAGTCAACATTATCCCTGGCTCCAATCTCAATCTCAGAATAAGGAAAATAAAAGGCAATGTGGAAAGCTGAGTGCTTTATACTAATGAAATGTAGAAGTGGTTAAATTTTTATAACACACATACTATGTAATCTCACCACTGCACCATTTATATTGAGTGTAGAACTTACTTACAGACTCTCAAGATTTAAGACAGGATTCTCTGCTTTTGCTATGCATACGTTATGCCCAGAATTCTCTGTCCCTGCTCCTTTATCTGGCTGAGAACTACTCAGATGTCTAGAAGTATTTCCATTGTCTTCTCTCCATCTGAGAGACTGAATATACAAATGGTCAATGGCCAAACAATATATGACAATAAAACACTGATTCACATAGTAACCAGCCCAAGAATCAAAATCATGACCTCTACAGCAGTCGGTCCAGAACAGTCAGGACTTGTCAATGACTGCCAACTTCCCTGCTATTTTTGCCCCTGCTTCAAACTCAGTTCCAACCAGAGAAAAATATGCTCCCCAAGCCAATCACATCAGATGCCCTCACTTCTAGTTAGCACATCTCCAGCATCCCCATGCCAACAACTTCTGATAAGAGCATATCTGAAGTCTTCCCTTGTTTTTATTGCCCCCGTCTGCCTTTACAACTCTGCCAAACACAAGTGATGGTGACTGACTCCCTTCACCAGAGCCAGCTCTAAATAAACAGCTTCTGTTTGTTCTCGTATGGGTGGTCTTCATTTATTTCCATAACTCTCTGGCTTTCCTCTTTCTAGCATCAGTGCCAAAGGTCTTAATTTTAAGTCACTTTCTCAACTAAGGCTGGCTTATGTTATAGACACTAATGTCTCTCAACTTACTTTAATAAAGATTCAGTAATAATGCAACAGATTTTGAGCTGGACTTGTGTGTCTTCATTGCATTTTTTTAGTTTTCAGCATGCAGAACCTGCATGCATTTGTTAGATTCAACTTTGGGTTCTATTGTATAGAGTACTGTTATGATTTTTTAATTTAAATTTCCAATTGTTCATTACTAATCTATAGAAATATGACTGAGTTTTGTATATTTACTTGATTCTGAGATCCTGCTAAACTCGAGAGATTTTTTGTAGATTTTGTAGTATTTTCTATTTATTACCAGAAAAAATCTAGAGTGATTCGGGCTCTTTGATGGAATCTTACAGATTTTCAAATAGGTTATGGGAGATGTTACTTTAGTTATTCAGTTTCAAATACTTGTAGGCCTACAACTGTCTAATGAAAAGGCTCGCTTCTGTATGTGCTTTTTATTTTTTTTTTTAAGGAGTTCTTAACCTAGAGTTTCAGGAATATACTGTGTTTATGTATTGGAAGACTCAATATCATTAAGATATCAATTCACACCATCTTGATCTATAGAATAAACTCAATCCCAATCAAAATCCCTGAAGATTTCTATTGCGGATATTTACACACTTAGGCTAAAATATATGTGGAATAACAAAGGAATGAAAATAGCCAAAATGATTTTTAAAAAGAGGAACAAAGGTACAGAACTCACCCTACCTGACTTTAAGACTTACTACAGTAATCAAACTAGTGCAATATTATTAACAGGACAGGCACATGGATTAATGGAATGTAATGGAGATTGCAAAAATAGACCCATACAAATACAGTCAATTGATTATGACAAAAGTGCAAAGGCAATTCAATGGATTTGAAACAATTGAGCATCCATACACAAAAAATTGAACTTTATCCTATAGCTTACACTAATACAAAAATTAATGGATCATAACCAAAATAAAATGTAAAAATATGAAACTTTAAAAAGAAAACATAAGAGAATCTTCATGACTTTGGCAAAATTCAGGCAAAGAGTTCTTTCTGGGAGAAAATACTTGCAAATCACATATTTGGCAATGGACATGTATCCATAATGCATAGAAAAATGTATACATGCAACAATAAGAACTCAAACAACTCAGTGAAAAAAAAAATAGGCAAATGATTTGAACATTCACTTCACCAAAGAAGATTCATGGATGGCAAATAAGCAAGTGAAAAAAGGAAGCCAAACATCATTAGTCATTAGGGAATTGCAAATTAAATTCCAACTACACACCTGTTGTGTGAATGGCAAAAATTTTAAATTAAAAAATTAAAACTGGCAATACCAACTGCTGGTGAGCATATAGAAGAGCTGATATTCTCAAATATTACTTTTGAGAAAGCAAAATGGTATGGCAACTTTGGAAGACAGTTTTTCAGTTTCTTACTATGTTAAATACGTAGTTCACTTAAATATATTAAATATATATAATATATACAACTTACCTAAATATATTAAATATATAATTGCCATAAGGCCCAGCACCTGCCCTCCAAGTATTTACCTAAGAGAAATGAAAACTTCAGTTCACATAAAATCCTGTGTGTGAATGTTTCACCAACTTTATTCATAATTTCCCCAAACTGGAAACATGCCAAATGCCCATCAACTGGTGAAAGGATAAAAAAAAAAACTTGTGGTACCTACACACAGTAGAGTACTACTCAGTACTAAACAGGTAACAAATGTTCAACAATGTGGATGAGTCTCAAATGTGTTATGCTAAGTGAAAGAAACCAGGCTCAAAATTCCACAAATTATAGATTCCATTTATTTGACATTCTGGAAAAGGCAAAACTATAGGGACAAGGAGCACATCGGTGGTCATCACGGGTAAGTGGTAGAGAAGTGGTTGACTAAAAAGGGACATGTTTTGGGGTGGTGGAACTGTGCTATATCTTGATCATGATGGTGGTTACATGAATAAATGCATCTTTCAATACTCAGAACTATATAACAACAAAGAAGTGAATTTTACTATATGTAAATTTGGGAAATTAATTTAAAAATTAAGTTGCTTAAGCTATTAATAAGAATGATTACAAAGAAAGAGGGAGGTAACAGCATTACACTGGGTGCTGGTGTCAGCCTACTTAAAATAAACCATCCATTCTGGATGCCATGTTTCATTTAAGAACTGTAGACAAAATGGAGATTTCAGGTAAGAGGGTCCAGTATGTTGAGAATGATACCCAGCTTGTGCTTTTTATGACACCTGCTTCTAAAAATCAACTTTAGGCAAAATGGAGAATCTGTCATGAGAATTATACTTCTCTGTTACTGAAGGCAATCAAATTCTCAATCTGAACAACCATTCTGGGAATTCTGAAGACAGAGGACTGGGTGACCTTTAAATTTCTTCAAATCCTAAGATTCCAAAATTCTATAAAAATGGGATCAGTGGGTTGTAAAGAAAAATAGATTTGAATAGCTGATATATATAGATAGATAGATATGAAAAATATAGGAAATAATTTTTAAAAAGGTGATAAGCTCGACTAAACCACTGAAAAAGTGAGTTTATTCAAGTTTTAAAAATAAATTTTATATAGAAGAGCTTATATATAAAACATTTTTGAAATTTGATGTTAAATCACTGAAGTTTTTTGATGTTTTTAAATTCACTGTCTACTTGATATATTGTTATATCAATAATCTTATTCAATATTATCATTCATTTGCTATTCCATGTGAGTATTATTGAATTTAGTTTTAATTTAGTAAAATACATTCAAATAGATTTATATTTCTTTATAGGAAAAAAATCCACTCCATTTTCAAGAAACTTAAGTTTCAGTGGTTAATTTAACTATAAAGCTCAGAATAAGCAGCTATATACCTACGTTTGATTACTATAGCTTCCCTTCAGGAGACAGAGATGACTAGGTAAATAAAACCTGTATGTTTCATTATTCTTTGCTTTATTTCTTTTTATGGGCAAATAGTCTATAAAGATCTATAACAAATTGAACAGAAACTCATCAGTGTCTTAGAGGCATAGAAATGAATTGACATATGGATAGAAGATGACCTTCTACCCATTTCTTTATGGTCTTATATTCAGGCTCGATGGCTAATTGGGACTGGGTTGGGCAGAGGAAGATTGGCAGAAGTTATCCAGAACATTGTTTAAGTAAAAGTGAAAAAACGAGATTTAGATTAGATTCGGGCATAGTCATTGCTCTCTACATGTCTTTCTGTTAGTGAACAGGTACTAATCACTACTGTCTGTCTGACTGTAGACATCATATAGGTATGTAGGTATGAATAATCATCATGCAATATATGCTTTACCCTGGATTTCAGCAATTTCTAATATAAGTCAAATGTCAATTTTAAATACAGGAAAGGAATTTCTTTCAACAGCGTATCTTTATGAGATTGTGCTATTTTTATATGCTGGTTAGAGATGACTTGAGCTTCCTTTGGGGGAAAATATATTCCCCCCAAATAAAAGGAGATTCTGAAATCAAACATCCAATATTTTTCAGTCCATTGCCCCTAAAAAAAAAATTAGAAACCTAGGAAGTGAATTCAGTGCCTAATGCCTAAATTTTTTGAGTTGCTTATGAAATTCACGTTCAAGGTTTTGAAATGTCTTAGCTTTGCTGAAACTCATCAGAAAGGTCATGAGCAGTAAGATGATCCACCAAGGCAGCAGAACAGATGAAAGTTCACGCATCAAAGCAGGCTTGCTCTGTGCAAGATGATAGCGTGCAACTAGGACACACTTCAGGTGAGCCTTGAGCAACAATCTCACAGTGTAGGGTGTACATTCAATAGCCAGATGGAGTTATGCAAACTTAAATACCACCACTCAAATGAAATGGAGTCCTCCCTACTCAATTATCTTGTTAGCTCAAAGAGAAGAAAGTAAGATTCATAAGAAACTTAAATACTTGCCAGAAAAAAATGAAAACTAAGTATTTGGGTTCATTTTATTTATCATGTATTTATCTTAATTTTTTAAAAATTAATCATTCTGTATGTATAGTTTTTATATTGAATATCCAAGGGCCAAATTTTAAAAGTGGTTTTTGCTTTGTTCCTAACTTTTTTTTACTGAAAGGGTTATTTAAGATTAACTTGACTTTTCCTCAGCAAATTTGCCTTCATATTTAATTGGCCAAAATGACCTAGCCTAGTTCTAGGGTAGAATAATTAAGATAAGTGGATGAACCAATATTTTAGAATGGAAAAATGCTTCCTATAATCAAGGTTACTCTCTTTATATTTTCCATTCTTAGGCTGAATTTAAAAATCTAATTTATTTAGCATAAAATATTAGAGCATAAAAACAGCTTGTCATTCTAAAAATTCTTCCCTTCATACTTAATTCTTCTTTGACTTGCTAATGGATGCCATCTGTTTGATTTAGTAAATTGCAATCTTATACTTGATTAATTAAATCTTGACTCAGCAATTTTATTCTTTTTTTCAAAGATGCTTTTATTCGAAGAACTGTCTTTTTTAGGAACTGAAAAAACTCCCAGTCTAAGAAAACTCTCCAAGGACATAAGTAAAACCTTAGAAAGCAGACAATACTATAGCTTCTTCATGTTTAACAGTGAGAAATTGAGGCCCATCAAGATTGGCACTTTTCCTTTTTTTTTTTTTTTAAGATTTTATTTATTTATTTATTCATCTTGCTGCTCCAGCTCTCCTGCGTGGGCCAGCATTCCACGTGGGCCAGCTCTCCAGTAGGGCCAGCTTACCGTGTGGGCCAGCTTGCTTTTTCACCAGGAGGCCCGGGGAATCAAATCCTGGACTTCCCATATAGTAGATGGGAGCCCAATTGCCTGAGCCACATCCGCTTCCCAAATTTGGCACTTATTATTCTTTATCTGTACAAGAAAAATACGCACAAACAAACATTTAAAAATCCATTCATGAGGTTCACAGATACCCTGAAGTACTAGGTTAAAAACTCCTTGGGAAGCGGCTGTGGCTCAATTGGTTGGGCTCCCATTTACCAAATGGGAGGTCCTGGGTTCGATTCCCGGGGCCTCCTGGTGAAGGCAAGCAGGCCCACGCGGGTGCGGTGAGCTGATGGCCTGCGCAGCAACTGAGCTTATGGCCCGCGTGGTTCGGTGAGCTGGCGCAGCAAGATGACGCAACAAAAGGGAGACAAACAGACACAGAAAAACGCTAAGCAAATAGACACAGCAAGCACAAGCAGCAAAGGGGGAATAAATAAAAATAAATCTTTAAAAAAAAAACTCCTTAAAATGTGTAAAGGATATAGAGAAATGGGCCCTTTCATTCGACATTTAGCTGTTAGAAGCTCTACATGTATTTGAAAGAAATTGTCTAGAGGAATTTTGCCTGCATGTGATTTGAAAATCAATAAGGAAACCACCAAAGAAACTGAACCACTCTAGAATTTTCTGGTAATAAATAGTAGAAGAACAGCTGGTTATAAAAAACAACAACAACAACAACTATTAAAGCAGAAACTTGAAGGACGGTCATTTCAAAGTTTCTTTTTATCTGGGTGAGATGCAATGGCCACATTTTATGGATCCACCACAGCCAGTCATTTAGAATGAATTCTTCCTACTTAATCACTTCTCTGATTGCTTGATTGCTGTTATTGTTTACACAGCAGTTTCTCTACTCCAATGAGTGAGATATTATTTCCTTTCTTTATTCGCGTTGGCATAGACCTTCTGGCATGGCATGTTGTCCTGGCATTCAGTTACTGCTGCCTAAAAGAGATGTGTGGCATTTATAAAACATTTCTCAATTGCAGGGTTACATGTCCAAATTGTGCACCATCTGGGTTAATACAAATAAAGTAGTAATAAATCATTCATTGCATTGTGAAATTTTATATAAATTCAGATGAATTTTTTTTTTTATTTCACACATAGATGGTTCCCAACAGATCTATGGCTCTATAAATGCAAGCAAGTTTATTTGCTAATAATCCCATGATTATAGCTTCGTTTGTTAGTTGCTTTATGCCTCATGTAAAGATGTCATTTTCTATTGCTAGCCAGGGAGCCTTGATTCAAAACTGTTTAATACATCGCCTTTTGTGCAGATGGGTTTAGTCTATCCATAGTGCTTCATCATGTCTGAGGAATTCTACATTCTAGGGCATTTTAACAATATGACTAATGATTTTTAAAAAACTATAATGAGATATTTTAATTGTTTTACCTATTCCTTCTTCCTTCCTCTTACAAAAAAAGAAGTGTCCTCCAGGCACACACACACAAAATGCTTGAAAGGAAAGGATTTGCTTTTCACTTTCCCAAATAACTTCCAAGAAAAACCAATGGCAATACTTGATATACAAAGGGAGTAAACAAGCAAAAATACTGCAGGCTTGGGAGAGGGGCAACAAATCACTTCAAGCTCTGCTAAATTGGAAATAAATTAAAATGAGCCATCTGATTTCATGCCCTTCTCATCCATTCATCTTGACTTCACAGGGAGCCCCTCCTCACACAGTTGGAGATCTCTGTTGGAACCCGACTTCGAATGGATCTGAAAGCAAATTGTGAAAGGACAAATGAATAATAGCACCTTAACACAGTATTCTTCCATGGGTGGTGCCCCTATTCTTATCACACTTTGGTGAAATTACGTGTTTAATGTCTGTCTTCCATTCTGGGCTGTAAACCTGGTGCCTTGGGGACAGGGTATGTTGATCTCATGGAGCAACAACAAAAACTAATGAAACGAAGTAAAGTGAAAAAAGGGGATTTATCATAAAAGGAAAAGGGGAATCTCAGGAAACCCAATTGCAGGCTGTGCTTTATAGGAAACTCAAAGTTGTCTCTCATGCACACCTCTCTCTTCTACTCTTCCCAACCAAATGGTGTCTCATCTCTGTTTCCAATTTCTGTCTGCTGCATTCTCTCAACCCTCGATAAAAGTAGGACACATATTATACCAGTTTTTCAAATTTCTGATGAGAAACAACTGCTGAAATGGAACCTAGATTTTCTGAATTTCAGCTTCGTACTCCTATTTTGACCCTAGCAGTGTTAAAAATGTGATGGACAATGCTTTAGGAATTGCAATTAGCCAAGAGTTAACTGTGGTAAAGAGAAGAGTAATGGATGTGAATGCTAACGATCTTGGTCGGAATTTCAATCCTGCAGGCTGCGGGGTGAGAGTCTCTTAGCCCCAACAAGTCTGAGTTTTCTCATCTTTGAAATTATGTATAATAGTGCCTGCTTTTTTTCCTTACAATAAACTTTATTTCCCAAGGAGTTTTAAATTGCATAAAAGTTACATAAAAATTATAGGGGATTCTAACATACCCCACCTGTGGCAGTTTGATGTAGTTATGAATTCCAAAAATAGATATGGGATTATGCTTGTAAACTGGTCTGTTCTCTGGGCATGATTAAGTTATGATTAGGGTTTTGATTGGGCCACGTCAGTAGGACATTGAGTCCCTGCCCCTTGGTGGGTGGGGGCTCAAAGTTAAAACTACATGGTAGAGCAGAGGAGTTAGTTGGAGTTTTGATGTTGGAGTTCTGATGTGGAGTTTTAATGCTGGAGCCCGGGGAAGTAACTACACAGAGGACCTTGGTCATGAGGAAGGAGACAAGGCCCCTGAAAAAGAGACAGAGCCATTCACCTGACAGTTCACAGCTGGCCTTGTGGAGGGAGGCAAAGCCTAGAGAGC
>JAQZBX010035878.1:0-24398 GCA_029593785.1 Cabassous unicinctus
TAAAAAAAAAAAATTATGAGATACAGTGAAGGCAGTGCTGAGAGGGAAATTTATAGCTCTCAATACTTACATTCAAAAAGAAGAAAGAGCTAAAAATCAAAGACCTAACTGCACACTGGAGGAACTAGAAAAAGAGCAGCAAACTAATCCCAAAGCAATTAAAAGGAAAGAAATAATAAATATCAGAGGAGAAATAAATGAAATTGAGAACAAAAATCAATAGAGAGAATCAACAAAACCAATTTTGTTCTTCAAGAAGATCAACAAAATCAACAAACACTTAGTTAGACTGACAAAGAAAAAGAGAGAGAAAATGCAAATAAATAAAATCAGAAATGAGAGATGAGACATTATTACCAACCCCACAGAGATAAAAGAGATCATAATAGTATAATATAAACAACTGTATATCAACAAACCAGACAACATAGACAAGGTGGGAAAATTCTTAGAAACACACGAACAACCTTGAAGAAAGAACACATGAACAACCTTGAAGAATCCTGACCTTAAAACAAACAGAAGACCTCAATGTACCAATCACAAGTAAAGAAATTGAAAAAGTCATAAAAAAAACTACCACAAATGAAAAGCCCAGGACCAGATGGCTTCACAGATGATTTCTACCAATCATTCAAAGAAGATGTAATGGCAAATCTTGCTCAAACTCTTTAAAAAAATTGTACAGGATGGAATGCTACTAAACTAATTCAATAAAGCCAACATCACCCTTATACCAAAGCCAGGTAAAGGTACTATGAAAATAGAAAATTATAGACCAATTTCTCCAATGAAATTGGATGCAAAAATCCTCAAAAAAAATACTTGCAAATCAAATCCAAAAGCACATTTAAAGAATTATACACCATTTTCAAGTGGGTTTTATCCCAGATATGCAAGGGTGTTTCAACACAAGAAAATCAATCAGTGTAATACACCACATTAATAAATCAAAGAATAAAAATCAAATGATCATCTAAATTGATGCAAAAAAGGCATTTGACAAAATACACTCTGATAAAAACACTCTGAAAGATAGGAATAGAAGGAAACTTTCTCAACATAATGTGTATGTATGAAGAACCCACAGCCAACATTGTACTCAACAGTGGATGACCGAAAGCTTTCTTATTACTGTGGGCTGGGGGTCATAGGATGAGAGTAGGGTGAAGCAAGTGAGGCATCTAGGACACAAAAATTTTTTTCTTTATTTTAAAAGAAATTTTAGATTGCATGAAAATTACATAAAAAATATAGGGGATTCCCATATACCCACCCCTTCTCCCTCTCCCACTTTCCCCCATTAACAACAGCTTTCATTAGTGTGGTACATTTGTTACAATTGATGAACAAATATTGAATCATTGCTATTAACCACGGTCTATAGATTACATTATGGTTTATACTTTGCACCGCACAATTTTATAGGTTTTGACAAAATGTATAATGGCCTGTATCTGTCATTGCAATATCATGTAGAACAATTCCAATGTCCCAAAATTGCCCTATGTTACACCTTTTCTTTCCTCTCCCTCCCCTCAGAACCTCTGTCTTTATATCAATGTTACAAGTTTCTCCATTATTAGAATAATAATAAGTCTACTTTGGTCCATAGTTATGTTCCCCCCTTAAGTTTGTTTGTTCCTCAATTTTGAGGAATTTGCGATGGTGATGCCCACTCTGCTTCCGATTGAGTGGTGGCTTAGATCCCATGGGGCAGGTGGATGGAACTGTATTGCTTGCAGTTGTAGATGCAATCTGTTTTTTGGAATGGGCGTTGTCTGTCATCATCCTTTTGTTAGCTGTCCTGGGCGAGGTCGATGAACTGGAGAGTATGCGTTGGCTGCAACTCTGCTGAGATTCAGGGCTCAACCAGCATATGAACAGACCGAAGATTTAAGTCTTTGGTACATATATTTAATGGATACAGTGCTAATTATAAGTTCAAATAAAAGAAGCAGAAGAACCAACTATAAATGAATTATAAATATAAATTATATTTATAACAAGAATGATTATAACAAGTATAAATTATAACAAGTATAAATATAAATTATAAATGAATCTAACTTTGTTACATTGGGGAGATAGGTTATCATATATTCCAAGGTAATGCTCACCAGTGGGGTGCCAATTTCCTGGGGTTGTCTGTAGGGCACAAAATTTAAGTGAACTTGCACGACCCTCAGAATGTGTGCCTGATTAAGTTTTGGACCCTGGGTGCCCCACTTGCCTCCCTTTGGTCTCTTTCTTGGGGAGTAAGATCAGTTATTTGAGTTAAGTGTACTATAGCATGAAGCATGATGGTATGGCAGAAATCTGAAAACTAAAACCAAACACAGCCTTTGACATTTTAATTATTTTTTCTACATTATCCTGCACTTATGTTAATATTCCTTCTCCACCATGTAAAATATCTCATGTTAAATAAGTTAAGTATTTTAGACAAATAAAAATAATGTTGTTTTGGGAGAAGGATCGCAGAACCAATGCTAGAAAAATGACTTTAGGACTTGGCTGTACAAACTTTCTTCCCAAAGAGCTGATTTTGCTAGCATTTTCCTAATGGCCCCTTATTATTGGTAGAGAGCAAATTAATTGCAACTCACACTTTTGTAGGTAGAAAACTTATCTATTTAACTTGCTTTTTAAAATTCTTACCATAATACATTATCAAGTGGGTTGCTTAAGAAATCATTTTTGAAGTGATTGAAAATCTCTTCTTTAATGTCATACAGTATTGGAATAGAAATTGGTCAAAGAGCTCCTCAATGTCTTTCCAGTGTCTAAGAAGAAAAAGTCAGATATGGATTATGTAATGGTGAAGGGTTGATAGAAAATCTTTGAGGATCTTCTGAAGGTGAAAAAAAATGTTTTGTTTTTTTTGCAAACGGCTGATTTTCAGTCACCAATTGCACCCATAGCTATGTGCCAGAACTGTATTGGCACGAGTGACTCATATCCATAAATTTTCTTTCCTCAGCACAATTGTCACAGCTGTCCGTGGAGTACAAAAGATGGAGGTCCGTTTACAGATGCTTTCAGCATTTTCCTTTCCTTTCTAATTCTTTCTTTGAGGGTATGTTTAGCCTTAAAAAGCAAAGTTTGTTTATTTTTCTTTGAGATAGCAAAGATGTTTGCTATATAAGCTTTTAAATTTTAGCCTCAGCCCAGTTAGAGTAGCTACCACTGATGGTATCTCTTAGAATGAATAATAAATCAGCAATTGCAAAATTTTAAAATAACTTCTTGAGTATCAGTCTGCTAATTCCCTTTCATTAAGTTTACAAAGAAAGATTCTCTGCTTTCTTCAAAGCCACAAACAACTATGAATCTCCATATTTCCACGATCCCAAGACAAATTACAAATATTGTATCTACATATCAGCAAACTGTTTCAATGTCACAGGTTCAATAAGAAGGGGAAGCAGTGTGCTGATGACAGCAATAATTTAAATTTCCAAGTGCACTTGCCATCTCTTCTCTGCAGACAGATTTCTTCCCAGTCACCGGTGGGAGCTTCCCAGGGAGATGCAGCTTTATTCCCTCATGGCAGACAGCAGGAAGCTGCTGTGAGGACGCTGATGCCACCTGGCAGCCACGGTTTCACAGACTGCAGGAGAAGCACAGATTGGAACCCAAGCCTCATCAGACGGCAGCTGTGACACTGGCATATTTCAAAAGCGTCCTGCAAATTTCACACAAACGGTCTTTAAATAATTTGAAAGTCTATTTAGCTTTCACAGACTTTTAATTAAGAAAGAACAATTCCTCTTTGAAAATCAAAGCACTATTTGCCTATTTTATGTATCTGAAGGTGAATATGAACTTGCAGCCACAAGTTTGTTTTTTCCCTATGCTCACCAAAACATTTTTTAAAAATAAATTTTATTGATGCATGTTAATAAAGTAAAAATCCATCCAAAGTGTACAATCAATGGTATTCAGTATAAGCACATGGTTATGCATTTATCACCTCAGTCATTTTTAGAGCATTTTCATTATTCCAGTAATAATAATAATAATAATAATAAAACAAAAACCAACTGACCAAACAAAACTTATCACCTCTCAATCCTCTATGGTTTCCTTCTGTACATAACTGCTACTCTGTTTCCTTCTCTCTAGTATATTTGTATTTATATATTTTTAAAAAATTCTTATCTATGCAATATCATCCATATTTGTTTTTTACATGAGATTTCACAATATTATACAGTCCCATGTTATATTTTTTAGCTTTCCTTCTAGTAATATATATTTCCTTAGACTTTCCCTTTCGACCGCTGTCATATCCATATAATAGCTCTGCTAGTCACAAACAGCATGATGTGCTCTTACCATTTCCATTCATTTTCACACAATTTTTTAAGCAATTCTGCACAGATTAACCCTCAGCTTTTCATTCTCTATCCTCATTCGATTTTCTGGTGGCCTTTATTTTAATTATTAATTCCATGAGTTTGCATAATAATATTTAGTTCATAATGGCACACTCATACAGTATTTTTCCTTTTATGTCTGGTTCGCTTCACTCAACATAATGTCCTCCAGGTTCATCCACGTTTTCATATGCTTCATGACTTCATTTCTTCTTACCGCTGCATGATATTCCATCATGTGTATACATCACAATTTTGCTTATCCATTCATCAGTTGATGGAAACCTGGGTTGTTTTCAATTTTTGGCAATCAAGAATAACGCTGCTATGAATATCAGTGTGCAGAAGTCTGTGTTACTGCTCTCAGTTCTTCTGGGTATATACCTAGTAATGGTCGTGCCGGGTCCCACTGCAAGTCTATATTCAACTTCCTTAGGAACTGCCAAACAATCCTCCACAGTGGCTGCACCATTCTACATTCCCACCACAGTGAGTAAGCATTCCTATCTCTTCACATCCTTTCCAACACTTGTAGTTTTCTGACTTTTTAATAATGGTCATTCTAATAGATGTGAAAGGATACCTTATTTGTAGTTTTGATTTTTCACTTCCCTAATTGCTAGTGATGTTGAACTTTTTTTTTTTCGTGTTTCTTTGCCATTTGTATTTCTTCTTTGGACAAATGTCTTTTCAAGTCTTTTGCACATTTTAAAATTGGGTAGTTTGTCTTTTTATGTTGAGTAGTATGATCTCTTTATATATCATGAATATTAAACCCTTATTGGAAATGTGATTGTCAAATATTTTTTCCTGTTGAATTGGCTGCCTTTTCACCCTTTTGACAAAGTCCTTTGATATGCATAACTGTTTAATTTTGAGGAGGTCCCATTTATCTACTTTTTCTTTTGTTGCTCATGCTTTGCATGTAAGGTTTAAGAAACTATCGCCTACCATAAGATCTTGAAGATGTTTTCTTACATTTTCTTCTAGGAGTTTTATGGTTGTCACTTTTATATTTAGGTCCTTGATCCATTATGAGTTAATTTTTTTATAAGGTGTGAGATAAACGTCTTCTTTCTTTCTTTTGGGTACGGCTAGCTAGTTCTCCCAGTACCATTTATTGAATAGACTGTTCTGGCTCAGCTGGGAGGGCTTGACTGCCTGTCAAAAATCACATAACTGTAGATGTGAGGGTCTATTTCTGAGTTCTTGATTCGGTACCATTTGTCAGTCTGTCTGTCTTTATGCCAGCACCATGCTGTTTTTTTTTGTTGTTGTTGTTGTTGTGTTTTTTTGTTTGGTTGGTTTTTTTTTAACCACCATAGCTAAGTAATATGCTTTAAAGACGGGAAGTGAGAGTTCTCCAACTTTGTTCTTTTTAAGGACATTTTTGGTTATTTTGGGCCCCTTTCCTTTCCAAATAAATTTGATGATTGACTTTTCCATTCCTGCAGAAAAGGCTGTTGGGATTTTATTGAGACTGTGATGAATCTGTAAACCATTTTGCATAGAATTGACTTCTTAAATGATATTTAGTCTTCCAATCCTTGAACATGGAATGTTCTTCCATTTATTTAAGTCTTCTTCGGTTACTTTTAGCATACTTTGTAGTTTTATGAATACAGGTCCTTTATGCCCTTGGTGAAGTTTATTCATAAATATTTGATTCTTTCAGTTGCTATTATAAATGGAAATTTTTTTCTGATTTCCTCCTCAGATTGCATGTCAGTAGTATATAGAAATGTTATTGATTTTTGCATATTAATCTTGTATCCTGTCACTGTACTGAACTCATCTATTAATTCTAGTAGATTTTTTGTGGATTTTTCAGGATTTTTTAGATATAGGATCATATCATCAACAAATAGTGAAGGTTTTGCTTCTTCCTTTCCTATTTGGGTGTCTTTTATTTCTTTATCTAGCCTAATTGTTCTAGCTAGAACTTCTAGCACAATATTGACTAACAGTGGTGACAGTGGGCATCCTTGTCTTGTTCCTGATCTCAGCGGAAAAGCTTTCAGTCATTCACCTTTGAGTACAATGCTAGCTGTAGGTTTTTCATATATGTACTCTACCATACTGAGAAATCTTCCTTCTATTGCTATCTTTCGGAGCATTTTTATCAAGAAAGGGTGCTGTATTTTGTCAAATGTCTTTTCTGCATCAATCAAGAGGATCATGTGATTTTTTTCCTTCAGTTTATCAATGTGGTTCATTACACTAATTGATTTTCTTGTTTTGAACCACACTTGCATACCTGGGATAAAACCCACTTGATTGTGGTGTATAATTCTTTTAATGTGATTTTAGATTGCTTTGCTTTTATTTTGTTCAAGATTTTTGAATCTATATTCATTAGAAATATTGGTCTACAATTTTCTTTTTTCATAGTATTTTTATCTGGTTTTGGTATTAGGGTGATGTTAGCTTCACAGAATGAGTTTGGTATCATTCTTTCCTGTTCAATTTTTTGGAAGAGCTTGAGTAAGATTGGTTTTAGATCACTTTGAATGGATTGGTAGAATTCACCTGTGAAGCCATCTGGTCCCACGCTTTTCATCTTTTGGAGGTTCTTGATGACTGTTTCAATCTCTTCACTTGTGATTGGTTTTTTTGAGGTCTTTTATTTCTTCTAGGGTCAGTGTAGGTGGTTCACATGTTTTTAGGAATTGGTTCATCTGATCTACATTTTTTGGCATACAATTGTTCATAGTATCTTCTTATGATCTCTATTATTTCTGCAGGGCAGTGGTAATGCCCCCCTTCTCATTTCTGATTTTATTTATTTGCATCTCCTCTCTTTTTTGCTTTGTCAGTCTAGCTGAGGGTTTGTAGATTTTGTTGATCTTCTCAAAGAACCAACTTTTTGTTTTGTTGATTCTATTGTTTTTTTTGTTGTTGTTGTTGTTGTTCTCAATTTCATTTATTTCTGTTCTGATCTTTACTATTTCTTTCCTTTGGCTTGGTTCACAATTATTTTTCTGTTCTTTTTCTAGTTCCTCCAGGTGTGCAGTTAGATATTCAATTTTAGTTCTTTCTTCTTTTTAAAAGGAAACATTGAAGGCTATAAATTTCCCTCTCAGTGCTGCTTTTGTGGTGTGCCATAGGTTTTGATAGATTGTGTTCTCATTTGCATTCATCTTAAGATATTTACTAAATTCTCTTGCAATTTCTTCTTTGATCCACTGATTATTTAAGAATGTGCTGTTTAACCTCCATATATTCATGAATTTTCCCTTTTTCTATCCATTAACAATTTCCAGCTTCATTCCGTTATGATCAGAGAAATGTTTTGTATAATTTCAATCTTTTTAAATTTATTGAGACTTGTCTTGTGACCCACCATATGGTCTATCTTGAAGCAGGATCCATGAGTGCTTGAAAAGAATGTATATTTTGCTGGTTTGGGGTACAATGCTCTATAGACGTCTATTAGGTCTAGTTCATTTATCATATTATTCAAGCTCTCTGTTTCTTTATTTACCCTCCTTCTAGATGTTCTATTTAATTCTGAGAGTAGTGTATTGAAGTCTGAAATTATTATTGTAGAAACATATTTCTCCCTTCAGTTTTGCCAATGTGTGCCTCATGTATCTTGGGGCACTCAGCTTAGGTGCATAAATATTTAGTATAGTTATTTTTTCTTGTTGAATTGCCCCTTTTATTAATATATAGTGACCTTCTTCATCCCTTATAGCAGTTTTGCATCTAAAATCTATTTTGTCTGTTATTAGTATTGCTACTCTAGCTCTTTTTTGTTTACTATTTGCATGGAATATCTTCATCTTTCAGTTTTAATCTGGTTGTGTCCTTACATGTGAGAGGAGTCTCTTGCAGCAACATATAGATGGCTCATATTTTTTTCATCCATTCTTTCAGTATGTCTTTTGATTGGGGAGTTCAAGCCATTAACATTCAATTTTATTGCCGCAACTGCATTATTTACTTCATCCATTTTGTTCTTTGGCTTTCTGTTGTCATATTGTACTATTTTCTGTCTTTTTACCTTTTAATTTATCCTTGCTAATAATCATCATTTCTATACTCTTCTCCAAGTCTCTCGCCCTTGTTTTTTCCTTTCAGGCTGCAGCACTCCCTTTAGTATTTCTTGTAATTCTGGTCTTTTGGTAACATGTTCTATCAGTGTTTTTTGTCTTGAAGACTTTGAACTCACCTCCCTCCCCCCCTTTTCTTTAGGAGGTACAGAGGATTGAACCTAGGACCTCGTACATGTAAAGCAGGTGCTCAAACCACTGAGCTACATCTGCTCCCCTCACCCTCATTTAAAAAATATATATATATGTTTAAAAAGATATTTAGAATACATAAATGTTACATGAAAATATAAGGTATTCCCATATGCCCTGCTCCTTACACCTCCCACATTTTCCCACATTAACAAAATCCTTCATTAGTGTGGTACATTCGTCACAATTGATGAAAACATTTTGAAGAATTGCCACTAAGCACGGATTATAGTTTACATAGTAGTTTACACTCTCTCCTGCACAATTTTGTAGGTTATGGCAAGATATGTAATGGCCTGTATCTGCCGTTGAAATGTAATTCAGGACAATTCCCAAGTCCCAAAAATGCTCCCCTATTACACCTGTTTTTCCCTCTCCCTGCCCTCAGAACCTCCAGTGGCCACTGCCTCCACATCAATGATATAATTTCTTCCATTGCTAGAATCACAATAAGTCTATAGTAGAATGACAGTAAGTTTACTTTAGTCAATAGTTCATTCTCCAGTCCTGAGGATTCTGGGATGGTGATGCCCACTCCACCTCTAACTGAGAGGGGCCTTCAATTCTATGGGGAAGATGGATGGGACTCTCTTGCTTGCAGTTGTAGACTCTCTCAGTTCCTTGGTATGGGCATTGTCCACCATCATTTCCTTCTTAGTTGTCCTGGGTGAGTCCAATGAACTGAAGAGTAGGTGTTGCAACTCCATTGAGATTCAGGGCCCAGCTAGCACATGAACAGCCCAAAGATTCTAGTCTGTTGGACGTACACCTATCAACCCTAGTACTAACTATAGGTTCAAGTAGAAGGGTCAGAAGAGCCATGTTTAGGGAAACCACAACTGAGTACAACTCTATCACATGTGACCCTCATTTTTGAAGGACAGTTTTGCCGGATAGAGAGTTCTTGACTGATAGTTTTTCTTTTTCAGTACTTTAAATACATCATACCCCTTTCTTCTCACCCCATGGTTCCTGATGAGAGGTCAGCACTTAATCTGACCTTAGTCTTTGTATGTGCTGCTTTGCTTTTCTCTTGCTGCTTTTAGAATTCTCTCTTTATTGCTGATATTTGTCATTGTGAATAGTAGGGGGTAGGACTATTGTGAATAGTAGGGGGTAGGTCTATTCAGATTTATTCTCTTTGGGGTGTGTTGTCCTTCTTCGATAATGATATTTATGTTTTTCATAAGGGTTGGGAAGTTTTCGGTCATTATTTTTCAAATATTCTTTTGCCCCTTTTCCATTCTCTTTTCCTTCTGGGACACCATAATGCATATGTTTTTGCATTTTGCATTGTCATTCAATTCCCTGTTCCATTTTTTCCATTCTCTTCTCTTTCTTTTCTCTGGTCTTTTCCAGTTCAGAGGTTCTGTGTTCAAAATCATTAATTCTGTCTTCATTCAATTCAAATCTGCTCTTATGTGCCTCTAATGTAATTTTAATCTTACCCATCATGTCTTTCATTTCCGTAAGGTCTGTTACTTTTCTTTGCAGGCTTTAAAATTGTTCTTTATGGTCACCCAATGTCTTCTTAAGAGCCTTTAGCTCTTCAGTTATATTTTCTTTCAATTCTTTGAATTGATTTAGGAGAGTTGTGTGATTATCATTGACTTATTTTCTTAAATCCTGTATCTCTTCAGGATATTTGGTTTGTTCCTTTGGCTAAGCCATCTCTTCCTGTTTCCTAGTATGGCTTGTAATTTTTTGCTGATGTCTAGGCATCTGAATATGTTGGTGAATTTACTCTGATGGCCAATTTCTCTCTCTTGCCTATTTTTTTTTCACAGCTCTTCTTTGATATTTGGTTCAACTTATTCTAAGTCTTTAAAATTGCCTAGCTTATGTTATCAAAATCTATCCAGGGACTCACTAATGGGGAGCATAATTTATCCCAGGAGTTAGGATTCAGAGAGCAGTTTTTATCCATGCAATTTCCAGACCCACCAGTAGATGGTGATTGTTAGCGCATCTTTCCACAAGGATGTTTCAATTTTGGTTTTCTGTGTTTTTGTCTAGCCTGAGCCAAGATTCAAAACATGCTCTGCTGTCTGAATTCACTGAAAAGAAGCACCCTGACTCCACCTCCCTTTTCCATTGTAGCAGGTGGCAGGAAGGAAGATGTCTGTTTCCTTCTCAGTTGGCTGAAGTGAATCAGTGGTTTTACCCCAGCTTAATAACTTGAGAGTGGGGGAGGGTAGCCCTTCCCAGCCACTGTGGGGGTTTGGTAATTCACTTTTGTTGTTTAAGGCTCTTTGTCTCTCTGTCCCTCAAACTCCTGGGAGTTGTGTAGCACTGTCCTGGTCTGCTGACCCCCAATGCAGGTT
This sequence comes from Cabassous unicinctus, assembly GCA_029593785.1. Classification (NCBI taxonomy): domain Eukaryota; kingdom Metazoa; phylum Chordata; class Mammalia; order Cingulata; family Chlamyphoridae; genus Cabassous; species Cabassous unicinctus. Next base: position 10,954 of record JAQZBX010035878.1, read on the forward strand.
CCTTGGACAAGTTCTGGCTCTTTCTCTGTTGTTTTTGTGAGAGAGTTGAGCCCTGCCTGCCTACTCTGATGCCATATTCCCGGAACTACTGCCACATGCTGTTTTTTTATCTGCAGTTGATTATGTTTCAAATTTAATAAGCTACTTGTGATAATTAGTTCTCTCTCCAAAAATCTGGGCACATTGGCATTTCACAACTAAAAAAATAAAATAAAGCTGAATGATGCCACACCTTTGAAGACATGCCCTTCAAAGCCAGCTTTCTTAAATCACTTGGAATTTTAGCAGCCAATTTGAGTATTCATCTTGCATTTACCATGATGTTAACAAATGAAAGGCTAGTGATAATGGAAGATGTATATTTTGGGCATTCTATATGAGAATTTGAGAAATGACCATGTTCCCTGTTAACTGCAGAAAAACAGACCTAAGTTCATACTTCCTTGGCTGTCCTCTTTCAGAGAGGTTTCCTGGCCCTGGGTGGATCTGCAATTGAGAAGGATCAATAGGAATGGCTCTTCAGTCCATAGAATCAGGGACATAACAGAAACTTTGAGAAGAACAGCCTCTCTTTCAGCTGCCATGTAAATATATCTGAAATATGATCGTCTCTGCCCTGAGGTTCTTGCCACATGTGAGCCCAGGTTTTGTAGAACCTGAAGCTTGCAAAATTTGGGGGGCCTTATTTAGGCTAAATGCACACAATTACAAATAAAAAATTAAGTCCAGGGCTTTGAGGTTCTGAAGTTTAAACTTCTTTAACTTAATGGTAAAACTACCTTGGGGTCTTATATAACTATAAAAGTCCTTCTTCTCTGACAGGCAGTGCCGTGGATCTAAGGGAATTTCCACATTATTGAATGTGTAGCCAAGATTTTGTCTGCATGGGATTCCTATGGGTATCAGGAAGACAATGAGGGTCTTCATCACAAGAGTAAAGTCTAAAGCCAATGAAGTCAACTTTAGACCAATGTATAGCTGATCAAATATGAATGGATGACTAGACCTTTATTTATTTCCATTTGTCAATACAAAATACAGAGTTCTGAATGTCTGTAAAGCTGAAGAAATAGATGGTTCTGAAAGAGCATCTGACTTTTTAAAAAAATCAGCTATATGACTGTGCATTTTGTCCTTTTCTAGTATGCTAACCAGCCACTCCAACCCCAAAAGGCAACTTTCACTTTTAGTTGTAAAGCTGTGAACTGAGTTTGCAGCAGATGGTTAAACTTGATTAATACAGGTCTATAATGTAGCTATAATTTACTTCAATGGCCACTGCAAAAGATTGCCATCTCTGTACAAGGATGCAAGAAAGCATCATGCAATGGAGTCCATCTCCCAGTGAATGATGATAAGTCTATTAAGGGCATGGCATTCTCAGGGACTGTCTTAATTAGTTCAAAATCACTGTATCTAAAGTTTTCAGCTGAATTTGACTCATAGTTCAAAAGTGGTGGAAATATTCCACAGATTTGGTAAATATAGAATATATTAAACTTAATTCAGGATGGGGTCAGCACTAGGGCATTATGTATAGGAAGAAAGAGTTCTATTCACCAGCATTTAATCAGTTTCTTTGATGACTCAGTGGAATTTGACAGGTCTATGTTTTCATTTCTTTCTTCCATACTTCCTGTCCTTTCCTTTCATCTTAAGGGGCCCTTTTACACAAATCTCTCTTAATCTTTTGCTTTCTCTTATGAGTTCTTCTAACAAAAGTTAATTTCCTTGTGGAAATAATCAATTTGGCTTTGGGTCATCAACAAGATACAGGGTGACTTAATCAGTGAGTTCTAGAACCTGCTTAGGTGTGGCTATCACATATGAATCTCACATGACTAATTCTTACATCTGTTTTAAGTAAATATTTAAAGCTTAGGGCTAAGCATAGAGTGGAGCACAGCTATATTTGTTAAACAAATGAATATACATCTGTAGCCCTGCCTGTCCTGCTTTCTAAGTAGAGAGTAATTAAAAAGAAGTCCAAACAATTAAAACTTCTTTTAAAGGCATATTTTTCCTCAATGAGTGTCTTGAAATCCTCAGTTTCATTGAGGTAAAGAACATAGGAAGGGCTTTTTGATGATATCTATCCATCCATCCATCCATCCATTGATCCTTCAGTCTATCCATCCACTTAATAAATATTTATTGAGGAACTGCTACATCTCAGGCTCTGAGCTATATTCAGGAGATATAAAAATACATGAGACATGATCCCTATCTCTGCTACCTTCACAAAGTTCCTATTTTTCTGTATCCATAACTACTGCTGTGATGAAGGCAGTGGGAAAGGAGCATGCAAGTTACTGTAGGAGCATATTGAAATCAAACCTCACACAGTGCTAGATCCTGTCAGAGTTGATAGCTGAGGTCTAATGCAATAGATGCACACTTAATTGGGCGGTCAGTTAAAGGTGTCACATATTGTGGACAATTTGAATTCAGATGTGAGTCTTCTTGAAAAGATAACTATATCCAAGTACACAAACACACACACACAGAGTATATAATAAAAGGTGGGTCAAAAACAGAAAGGTAAAGGGATTAACAATTTGGGATTCATTCTCTCTCTCTCTCTTTTTAAACAATCAATTTTATTGAACATTCTTTTTTAATCAATGGGTAGAAAATAGAGGGAGCTAGAGTCATGCCTTCCTCTTTTCAAACCACTGTTCAGGCATCTGCCATTAAAAGGACACTACTAAGTGTCCTGGTCTACCTCTAAATGGGCATATAAGGTCTCACATGTGGTAGCATTTCATTGTTTATAATGTGCAATTTCATTCTGTTCCATGACCTTAGAGTACTTTCAGCAGTCTTAAAACTGTTCTGAAATGTCTACAGTACTGAGATAGTGGGGGTGGGGGGAGGACTAGCAGATAGATCAGCGTTATTTTCTAAACTGCAAAGTGTGAACCATTGCATCATGAAGTCAATTCAGTGGGGCAAAAATAGAAATTTAAAAACCTAATAGAATAGATTGGGGTAGGGTGTACACATGCACTGGAATGTGATGTATTTCTTCCCCCGTCAAAATAAAAACAAACTGAAAGGTCACTAGTGTTGACCTTCCTGGTAAAGCCCCCAGAGCAGAGCTGAGTGTCTGGTCTCATGATCTGGCAATGCCAAAGGCATGTTACCATTGCTGCTGTTGGCTGTAGGCTGAGCATTCCATGAAAGGAAACCTAAGCTGAAGTCATGTGACTGGAGCACTGGGCAAACATTCTAATCACAATACCGTGGGCCTTTGAGAATTATGCTTAGATGTTCTTGAATTTTGCAAATAGAGTAATGTGGCCATGGTTTGTTGGAATGAGTTTTTAATCAGGGGCTGAGCTGCATGGATAGTAATGCATGGGTATTTTTGCACAGTTTCTTCTTTGCCATCCTCTGGCAGGACACCTTGGTTCTGAGGGACCAGGTCCCAGCTACACAGGAGGTGCTCAGGAGCCATTCAGTGGCAAAATCCTGAAGAGCTGACGTTCTCATCTGGCCTGTGCTCACTGTCCCAACCATTCTCGGATTCTGTGTCCTTGGGTTAATTCATTGACATGGGGTTTTGCCCTAATATTTGTGGGTGCATTGGAGCAGAGTCAAACAGGATGATGACATACCCACTCATTCCATGCATTAACCTGAGTTCAGATGCAAGCACCTGTCAACAGGCAAATAATTGCATTCACTGGGAGGACCAAACCAAAAAAGGTTCTTTGTTTATTTAGCAGTTACCACTGGGTGCTTCCAAGATTTTTTTTTTGTAGAAACTATGATAAATTATTATTACTATTTTTTAGGTTCCGGACCTGGGGATTGAGAACTGAACCCATATGTGGGAAGCTGGCCCTCAACCACTCAGCCACATCCTCTCCCAGTAAATTATTTTATCCTAAGAGATGAGACATCATGGAATGGAAAGTACAAAGATAAAAGACAGAAAATGACATAAACCACTCACCTCTGTCCCCAACACCCTTGCTCTTAAAATGTAGAAATCTTTTAGTGAAGATACTCATGGTACATTCCTTTTAGTAAATAATAATTTTAAATACATTAAGAGGCTTTCAGAGTCTTTCCCATTAGTATGATTTCCTGTGCAATGTCAGGTAATGTCTTCAAACTTGCTTTAAAAACATAAGATTTGATAGATTTAAAAAATACTTCTTTCTCATCCCCTTTCTTCCAGCTTTTTCTAAGTCACCCCAATAGTGCACTGAATTAATATATTACTCAAAAGTGCTGAGTCTAGCTGGAGTAGATTCAAATCTGAGGTCTCTGTAGAAAATATGGGAATATGAGATTCTATTAAGTAGAAATAGAATACTTTGTGAGTGCTTTATGTAGGGGAGTTCTTTTTTAGCTGTGAATGCAATTCATGCCGTTTGGTGAGATGTGGTTTCCATCAGTCTTCCTTTAGACTCTTCCTTCTCCTTCTCAAGAGCAACACTACTGTTTTATTTGACTTTATAATCCCAGCACAGTGCCTGATACAAAACAATTGATGAATGAATATATCAACTCCAATTGAAAAAATATTTTGATTGGACAACATATGTTAAAATAACTATTATTGCAACCTGAATAAGCCTCTATGTAATTAAAAGATTCCAAACTCGTCATTTGAATATATTCACTTTAGAAACATCATAAAAATAAAAGATTCAGACAGCATCTCAGAGTGCATTGTTGGGATGTGATTTGTTCTTTTTTCCCCCCATTTATAGAAAAATATAGCTTTTCAAGATATAACAAATGCTATGGGAAAAAGAAAACAAATTATCTATTCAAAGAAATGAACTTTTAACTTCTTAATAATTCTATGCGTGTGTGTGAGAGAGAGAGAGAGAGAGAGAGAGAGAGAGAGAGAGATAGAAAGGGTGGGAAAAATTCAACAAATGGCCAAAAAGAGAGATAAATAAGGAGACAAACAATGTCTCATTTACATCAACTGTGAGACCAGATATATGTTTTTTGAATCCTTGGAATCAGAGCACAGCTCTTGTTTATTTACATTTGTTCTCAGTTTGAAAGACAGTACAAGAGGTAAAATAAAATGAGAGTGCCTCAAATGGCTTCTAAATTTCCCCTTAAATTGAATTTCTTGTTTTATCAGAGAACAATACTTGCACTGATGTTAGCTAGACAGCTAAAAGGTCAACAAGTTCCCTTGGTTGCCTTTTGTCAAGGGTTTTTGACTTGTCTGTGAATAAAGATCTCCCAGGAGGAAGGCCGACCTGAATTTCCTGTCATCTGGAAGACAGCAATGAATTTGAAAATGTTACAAAAAGCATAAGGGACTTCAGGCACACCTTCAACCTGCTGTGGATGCCAATCGCTGCCCATGTAAACATGTACATAGAAATGTTTCGGATTTGTTCTGTCAACTTTTGGTTGTGAAACAAATTGTTCTACAGCAGACCACCTTGAATACAGAATGAACCCGAGGGGTTTTTTGTTTTGTTTTGTTTTTTATTTTGATTTTGTCTCATGCTTAATCAGAAGATACCATTCTCCCCATTCACTCACAGTGTAAGAAGTGTGCTCTGTTAGGAGAAGCTGAAGGATATAGGACTGGTAAAACTCCATTTTTCTTCCCACATTTCTGTTACTTGAACCTCCACAGACCTCCTTTATGTATTTCTTATTGTCTGAGATTTTTGTACATGTAAATAAGTAAGTCTTAAGTGTTAGCATCTAGACAAAAAAAATGAGTCTTTCCTGATAACTGCCAGTCAGTCTTTGAAATGGATGAATTGTTTTTCTCCAAAAGACTACCAATAAGAAATATTTCCCTTCTGACTTTCTTCATGGAAGTTTTTTTTCTTAGAAGAGGTAAGGGGACTTTTTTCATTCCTTTTTAAGCTGGGGATTTATTTGTGTCTTCCTGGAGCCCCATTTAGGAAACTGGAAATCTCAACTGGAAAAGATGATAAGCTGAATGGTAATGCATGTTCATTTAGACTATCAAGAAAGCACATAGTTCACTTCCTGCATTATTTCCAGTATAATTACAAGTGGATTATAGAGAATTTTAATTCCTTATTTAAATGTCACTAATCAAAATACATGCTTATATATTTATTCAACAAATATTTATTGTGCGTCTGCATGTAAAAGAAGTTGAACCAGGTGTTCTAGAGAATAATAATAAAAAGAGCAATAGCAAAAACTATAATATCAACCATTTGCTAGACAGTATGCTAAATATTTATATGTAATCTCTTTTAATTCTCACAAAAACTCCATAGAAAGGATTTTCTATGAAGAAATTGAGATACAGAGAGGTTAATTATGTGTTCCATGGTCACACAGCTGGAAAATGGTGGAGTTAGGATTTGAACCTAAGACTATCTAAATCCATATCCTGCATAGTTAAAACCTACTAATTCATATTGATTAGGGACTATCTCATTGAATTAGTAAACATTCTTATTCAAGATTAAGATTTAGTAATTTCAAGTCCATGTTTTAACATGACTAACACTGGGTTGCCAAGAGTAGACAGTTATATTATTGGATGGGAAGATTCAACATTAAAAACAAACCTCCAAACTTCCAGGGAAGATGGCAGAATAGAGAGCTCCAGGACCTAATCTTTCCACCCAAATTATTAAATTTTAAAATTTTAACCCCATAGTAACCACAAGGAAAATAGATGAAACATATATCCAGATAGAAATGAGAAGGTACTCAATATGGTACAACACAAAAAAGCAAAGAAATATAAAAGTAGGCATTAAAAGAATTGAGGGTCAAAAAAGGTATAAGACTTACAAAGGCTAAGTAGCAAATTGGCAGAAGAAAGTACTGTATGATCAGTAGTAACCTTAAATGTAAATGGATTAAAATCTCCAACTATATGCTGTCTGCAAGAAACCAATCTTCTTTTTTTTTACATTAAACAAAATATTTATTCATATCCTCTCTTTTAGACATCTACTTTATGATTATCCAATGGCAATTATTTCAGTACTTCTCAGACTCTAGAAATTTCAAACCCAATAAACTCCTTCACATATCATATTTTCAAAATTGTCACCAGGGGCATCCTTAAATCACCTCTGTCCTCCCCAAATGTTAAGCTAATAGCAGCCTATGCTTCAAGTACCCATCTTCCTCCTGTAAAGTTGGTGATATTCATTCAATTTCCACTAAGTTCCTCACGAGGCTCAGGAAAGCCGTGCGCCCCTGTCTTGTGCAACCATCATGGGCCATGTGGCCACATGCCCCGAGCAGGCCGCCATTCTCCAACCTCCACCAGAAAACATTATCTCCAGAGCGAGGTTGATAGGAAAAGAAGAGACCAACCTTAAAGTCAAAGATATAAATAGGTTGACGGTGAAAAGATGGAAAAACATATACCATGCAAGTAGTAACCAAAAGAGAGCTGGGGTGGCTATACTAATTGTATTAGTTAGCCAAAGGAGTGCTGATGCAAAATACCAGAAATCTGTTGGCTTTTATAAAGGGTATTTATTTGGAGTAGAAGCTTACAGTTACCAGACTATAAAGTATAAGTTATTGCCCTCACCAAAGTCTGTTGCCATGTGTTGGAGCAAGATGGCTGCTGATACCTGCAAAGATTCAGCCTCCCTCTTCCTTTTAAAGCTCCTTGGGCCCAGCTTCTTCCAATATCAGCTGTAGGCTGGGATAAGTCTCTTCTCTCTCCCAGGGCTCATTCCTCTCTGGGCTCGGCTGCTCTGTTCTCTCCACAAGGTGAGTTGTGGACTATCAGGCTCTCTCTCTTCCCAGGGCCTCTACTGTGTCTATGGAGCTGTTTCTATTCCTCTGTGTTCTTCTGCTGTGTGTTTAATTCCCAGGGCTCCAGGATTACAAACTCCGACTTTCTCCTCTGCCACATCATTTTCTCTGTAAGTCCCTGCCCACCAAGAGTGTGGGGACCCAAAATCCTACTGATATGGCCCAATCAAAGCCCTAATCATAATTTAATCAAGTAAAAGTGAAACCTCTGAATCCAATATAATCTAATATGCCCAGAGGAACAGACCAGTTTACAAACCTAATCCAATATCTATTTTTGGAGTTCATAAACAACAACAAACTGCTATACTATTATTGGGGAAAAAAGACTTTAAGTCAAAAACAGTAAGTAAAAACAATAAAAAAAGACTTTAAGTCAAAAACAAAGATGGTCATTTCATACTGTAAAGGGCAGGAAGATATAACATTTATAAATATATATGCACTTATAGCAGATCCCCAAAATTTATGAAGCAAATATTGAAAGATTTGAAGGGAGAAATATTGGCAGTTCTACATTAAAAGTAGGAGACTTTTAACACTCGACTCTCAATAATGGATAGAACATCTAGTCAGAAGATCAATAAGGAAGTGCAGGTCTTGAATGATATACTAAACCAGCTTGACCTAATAGACATATATAGGACACTGCACCCAACAAAAACAGAAACGACAGATTTCTTAAGTGCACATGGATCATTCTCCAGGATTGATCATATGTTGGGTCACAAAGTAAATCTCAATAAAATAAAAAAATATTGAAATCATACAACATACATTCTCCTACCACAACAAAATGAAGCTAGAAATCAGTAACAGAGGGAAAAATGGAAAATTTACAAATATGTGGAAATTAAACAACTACATTTAAACAACCAATGGGTTAAAGAGGAAAGCAGAAGCAAAATTAGGTCATATCTTGTGGCAAATGAAAATGAAAATACAGCATACCAAAACTTATGGGATGCAGCAAAAGTTGTGCTGAGAGGGAAACTTATAGCTCTAACTGCTTATATATTAAAAAGAAGAAAGATGTCAAATCAGAGACCTAACCTGAAAACTGAAAGAATTAGAAAAAGAGCAAACTAAACCCAAGCCAAGCAAAAGGAAGGAAATAACAAAGATTAGAGCAGAGATAAATGAAATAGAAAAACATAGAGAAAAATCAACAAAATGAAAAGTTGGTTCTTTGAAAAAATCAATAAAATTGACAAACCTTTAGCTAGACTGACAAAGAAAAAAGAGAAAGGGTAAAATTAATGAAAATCAGAAATGAAAAGGGGTACATTACTACTGACCCTGGTGAAATAAAGAGGACTATAAGAGTATAATATGAACAACTGCATGGCAATAAATCAGATAACCTGGATGAAATGGGTAAATTCTTAGAAACACACACATACACACAAAACAAACTACATTGATTCAAGAAGAAATAGAAAATCTCAACAAACCAAATACTTGTAGAGAGATTGAATTAGTAATAAAAAACCTCCCAACGAAGAAAAGTGAATTCTACCAATCATTCCAACACTTAACTCTAATTCTGTTCAAACTCTTCCAAAAAATTGAAGAGCTGGGAACACTCCCTAACTCATTCTATGATGTCAACATCATCCTTATACCAATGCAGGACAAAGATGGCACAAGAAGAGAAAACTACAGACCAATATCTCTTATGAATATAGATGCAAAAATCCATAACAAAATACCAATAAACCAAATCCAATAGCATGTTAAAAGAATTATACACCTTGATCAAATGGGATTTATCCCTGGTATGCAAGCTTGGTTCAATGTAAGAAAATCAATTAATGTAATACATGACATTAACAGAATGAAGGAAAAAAACCACATGATCATCTCAATTGATGCAGAAAAGGCATTTGACAAAATGCAGCACCTTTTCTTGACAAAAACACTTAGAGCACTAGAAGTAGAAGGAAACTTCCTCAACATGATAGAGGGCATATATGAAAAGCCCACGGCTAACATCCTACCTAATGGTGAAAGGCTGATGGCTTTCCCTCTAAGATCAGGAATAAGACAAGGATGTTATTTAACATTTTATTGGATGTCATAGCCAGAGCAATTAGGCAAGAAAATGAAATAAAAGGCATCCAAATTGGAAAGGAAGAAGTAAAACATTCCCTATTTGCAGATGAAATGATCACATATACAGAAAATCCTGAAAAATCCACAACAAAGCTCCTAGAGCTAATAAATGAATTCAGCAAAGTGGCAGGGTACAAGATCAACACCACAAAATCAGTAGTGTTTCTATACACAGCCAATGAACAGTCAGAAGAAGAAATCAAGAAAAGAGTTCCATTCACAATAGCAACTAAAACAATCAAATATCCAGGTATAATCTAACCAAGGATGTAAAGGACTTATAAAGAGAAACTACAAAACATTGCTAAAAGAAATTAAAGAAGACCTAAATAAATGGAAGCACATTCCATATTTGTGGATTGGAAGACTAAGTATCAATAAGATGTCAGTACTACCCAAAGCAATTTATAGATTCAAAGCAATCCCAATCAAAATCTTTGCAGAAATGGAAAAGCCAATCATGAAATTTATATGGAAGTGTAAGGTGCTCCAAATAGCTACAGCCATCTTGAAAAAAGAAGAATGAAGTTGAAAGACTCATATTTCTCTATCTTAAAACTTATTAAAAGCCACAGTAATCAAAACAGCATTGTACTAGCACAAGGACAGATATATAGACTAATGGAATAGAATTGAGAGCTCAGAAATCAATCCTCACATTTATGGCCAACTGATTTTTGATAAGGTGACAAAGACTGCTCCATTGGGAAAGAATTGTCTCTTCAACAAATGGTGCTGGGAAAACTGGATCTCCATTTGCAAAAAAAAAAGGAGGATCCCTACTTCATACCATATACAAAAATCAATTTAAAATAGATTAAAGACAAAAGACATAAATATAAGGACTAGAACTATCAAACTCCTAAAAGAAAACATAGGGAAGCATCTTCAGGAACCTGTGTTAGGCAATGATTTCTTAGACTTTACACCCAAAGTGCAAGCAACAAAAGGAAAAAATTGATAAATGGAACTTCATCAAAATTAAAAACTTTTGCCCCTCAAAGGACTTTATCATGGAAGTAAAACAACAGCCTACATGATGGGAGAAAATATTTTGAAACCACATATCCAATAAAGAATTAATATCCAGAATTTATAAAGAAATCCTTCAACTCAACAAAATGATAAACAACCTACTTAACAAATGGGCAAAAGACTTGAACAGACATCTCTCCAAAGAAGGTATACAAATGGTCAGAAAGCACATGAAAAGATTCTCAACATCTTTAGCCATCAGGAAAATGCAAATCAAAACAACAATGAGTTACCATTTCACACCCATTAGAATGGCTGCTAGTGAAAAAAAAAAAAGGGAAAATAACAAGTGTTGGAAAAGATGCAGAGAAATAGGAACACTCATTCATTGCTGGTAGCAATGTAAAATGGTGCAGCCACTATGGAAGACAGTTTGGCAGTTTCTCATAAAGCTAAGTATAGAAATACGGTATGACCCATCAATCCCATTACTAGTTACATACCCAAAAAAATTGAAAGCAGGGACTTGAACTGATATTTGCATACCCATGTTCACAGCGGCATTTTTCACAATTGCCTAAATATGGAAGCAACCCATAAAAAATTGCCTAAACATGGACGCAAGCCATAAAAAGGAATGAAGTTCTGATCCATGCAACAACATGGATAATCCATGAAGACATCCTGTTGGGTGAAATGCGCCAGACATAAAAGGACAAATATTGTATGATCTCACTGATTTGAAACAATTAGAATAAGCAAACTCATGGAGTCAGAATCTAGAATATAGTTTACCAGGTAGTTTTAGTTTGTTAAATGCTGCTGAAAGCAATATACCAGAAATGGGTTGACTTTTATAATGGGGTTTATTGGGTTGCAAGCTTACAGTTCCAAGGCTGAGAAAAGTGTCCAAATGAAGGCATCATCAGGTGATGCTTTCTCCCCAAAGACTAGTTGCTGGCAATCCTGGAGTCCTCTGTCACATGGCAAGGCACATGGTAACATCTGCCAGTCTTTGCCATTTCTTCCACTTCTGTGGCATTCTATCTCAACTTCTGTAAGTTTCTCTCTGCTTCTGTGGGTTTCTTTCTGCTTCTCTCTCCATATTCATCCCATTTTAAATGACTCCAGTGAAAGGATTAAGACCCACCCTGGGTTATGCCTTACTAAAATAATCTAATCTTAAGGCCCTTAACTGAAGTAACCCAATCAAAGGGTCCCACTTGCAATAGGTTCACACCCATAGGAATGGACTAGTTTCAAGAACATGATTTACTGGGGTTAATAGAGTCTCAAACTAACATACAGGGTATGGGGTAGAGATAGTGAAGGCAAGTTAAGGTTTAAAATGTATAAAATGTAAAGGGTTCCTATTTAGTATTATGGAAATGTTTTGGTAATGGATAGTGGTGATGGTAGCACAATATTGTGGATGCAATTGACAACACTGAAATATATATCTGAATGTCATTAAAAGGGGAACTATTAGATTGTATTATCTGGCAACAGAATAAAAATTTTTAAAAATCCATGAAACTACACTATACAGTGAACCCTAAGTTAAACCATGGGCTTTAATTAATAGTATAGTTATAAAAATGTTCTATCATTATTTGTAACAAATCTTCCACACTGATGCAAGTTGTTGGTGGTTGGGTGGTATATGGGAATCCTGTATTTTGTGCATAATTGCTCTATAAACATACAACTTGTCTTAAAAAAACAAAAAACTCCATTCCTCTCTTCTCCAGGTTAACTGACAAGGTTTTTTTTGACAGTCCAGTAAAAATTCTTATTGGTATTTTGAGGGAGACCCAACCAACAAACTAAATTTATCTCAAAGATTAAGCACAAAGAAATAGTTAAGGAATGAAAGAATTCAGTAATGTTGGAATTGTTTTCCTGGATAATGAAATGTGTTATATAACCATAAGGTTTTAACTGGTTTAGTACTAGTACAAGTTTAGACTAAGCAATGGAACAATTTGAATAGCCCAGAGACAGCCCCCAGAACAAATAAAATTTTAGTGTATAAAAAATGTGGCATTTCAATTCAGCAAAGAAATGTTCAGTAAATGTGCTGAAGCAATTGTTTCACTAACTGGAAAAAATTAAGTTAAACCTTTACCTCACATCCTAAAACAAAATGAATTCCAGAAGGATTCAAGAAGTTTTCTTCAATTTTCCTCAATAATATTTTACAACTTTTTTGTAGGCAAGTCTTTTATCTTTCAGTATAGCTATTTCTAGGTATCTAGGAGTTTTTGATGCTTTTATATATGGTATCTTTCAAAAATTTAAATTTTCTAACTGCTTCTTCTTGGACTATAGAAATTCAATTGCATTTTATATATTGATCTTGTATCCAGTGCAAACTTTGCTATTAATATAAATTCTTGGAAGCAGATGTGGCCCAATCAATAGGGCTCCCGTTTACCATATGGGAGGCCCCGGGTTCATTTCCTGGGGCCTCCTGGTGAAGGCAATCCAGCCCGCGCTGCGCGGTGAGCTGATGCAGCAGAACGACCCAACAAAGGGAGACAAGCAGACACAGAAAAACACACAGCAAATGGACACAGAGAGCACAAGCA
>JAQZBX010035879.1:0-24387 GCA_029593785.1 Cabassous unicinctus
GTCCTGAAAATTACCTCCCAGGCAAAATGAAAGAACCGCAACCATGTCCTTCTGGCTCACGGCGCTGCACTCTGTGAAGAGATGGGACTGCCTAAGGCGCTCCATGCAGAAGAGTTCTTTAGTGTCCTATCACAGGCCATGCTAATAAAGAAATTAAAGAACGACTTTCCATTCCATGCTTGGGTTGAGAAATCAATATAATTCATCCTCAATAGAGTGTGCTAATTAATGTGATCTTACTTTGTGCAAACTCATGCAGGTGGTCACACTGAAATGGATGTCTTATTCAACAAGTCTAGCACAGGGCTGAAGCAACGCCCAGAGCTGGAAAACAAATGGGCAGCATCTGGGGGTGTGAGATTATGACAAGCCTTTGAACATTTGGACCATCTGATGATAGTTTTGCCTCAGGAAATGTTGATGCCATTGTCCCTGGGGGACTTCAGGTTCAGAGAGGACAGCTAGCATTGAGAAGGCCATTGAATGGGATTTCACAAAGATAGAGATGTCAAGAGTACCTGGTAGGTTTACCCAGACCTGGGTTCAAATCCTGTCTCCCTGGTTTGAAAACATGAAAATTGTACAAATTGCTGCTTAATCGTATTGACCCTAATAAAAAGGAGACTGATAAGAACATCTACACCTCATAGTGAGAAATAAAGGCAATAATGGCTCCTGGCATAGGGTAAGCACTCAGTAAGAGGCAGTAATTACTATGACATTTTTTAATATTGGAAGTACATCCATCCGGGCTTCTCGCTGGAGTACTTATATTCTACAATACTTGCCAAGACTATAGGATAAAGACAGATTTTGATTAAGGCAACATGACTGTGACCATAGAAAAACTAGAAAATTTGGTTAGGAGAGCCAGGAAGTATGAATTATTCCTGGTTATATAGTTGTGTTCTTAGAATATTAAATAAGAACTCGTTTGCATGTTGTACTGTGTTAGACTGAATCTTACAGATTTTACATTTTTATATGTCCCAAATGGTCAGATATTGACAATTTTATATTGTTTACCCACTAAATCATGCCTTACCATTTCCTGGTTTAAGGAAAGATTTGATGGTGAGTAGAAGTTGCATACATTAATGTCAATCAAGTGTTTCTCTTTTTTAATTCTATAGGACTCCTGATAAAACATTGTGGAATTTATAAAGCTAGTTTATTTCATTTCTAGAGTCCCATCAACATCCGTTTAGCACTCTTCCTTTTTTCTGAGCATTGTTCTAGGTACAGCATATATGGTCTCTGCTTTGCTTGTGGAGACCTGTGCTAAAAGTCCTATGTCTGTCACTATTTGATGTGTGACTTGTGTTAACTTGCTTCACTTATCTGGGCCTCAGTTTCTCCATGTGTAGAATCAAGGAGTTGGGGTAGAGGTCTCTTAGATTTCTTCTAACTCTAAAAGCCTGTGATTCTAAGACTGGCCTCTGTGTGAGGTGACTGGGATTCAATATTCCTTCCTGTGTTACCTCATCCTCATAAAATCATTCCACTCCAGGAATTTTACCAAGGGCTAATTTGCACAACAATTATTCCTTCCAGTCCAGCCTTTTCCTGGACTGGCTCCTTAGGCCACAGAAGGGAGATAGAACTCTGGCCATCTGTCCCTTTATAGTACAGACTGTGTTTCTGAATGGTTGCCTAGGATAAATTTAATTAGGAAAGTAAACCTGTTGAGGGAAATCACGAAATACATTGCAAAAGCAGAAAATAAAAGGGGCTTTGGAAGAAGATTTGTTTTCCTCTACAGTCCTAGTTTGAAGCTGGCCAAAAGTCTGGACTTCTTTTTGTTTTACAAAAATAGTGTTGCCTTTTTAGCCATCAAAACCCTCTCTATACCTTACGGTCCATCAGAATTTTCACTCCTCTGGGCCAGCTTCTCTTACCCTTCTCCCCATTGCAACTGTTTTCATGACTCACTCTGTCTCTTAGGACACCTTTTCCATTGTGCTCTCTAAATTCTCCCAAACATAATTAACTTTTTTCTGTGGGGAAAGGGGGCACTGATTTTCGCTGCCCAGCACCTATCCATCCTTCTTTTGACTAAAGTCATCTTACTTTTCTTTGGGGGAGGCATCCTCTGTACCTCTTTCCTGGGGCTCTGGGGATGAAGCTCAGGACTTTGGCTGACCCGGGCAATCTGTTCAGGAAGGACCTCCTGAGGCCTGGCCATGTGCCAGGCACTGAGGCCACTGGACTAGAAGGAGCAGGCTGCTGCTTTCTCAGGGCTCATATGCATAGAAATTGGGGACTGTGCTTTTACATGTTTCTATCTCTAACAACCAGCACACTACATCATACATAGGACATGCTCCCCTCCCAAACTGGGGAAAGAATGAATGAATGAAGCAATCTCAAGAGCGTGTAATGGTGGAAACTGTGTGTGTGTGTCATTATCAAGTAAACGTCATGGGCCAGAACTGTTCCTATAGCTTTACCTGGGTTAATACAATTAATCTTTACAGCAGTTCTGGGTGATAGATACTATTATGGTGCCCAGTTTATAAAAAAGAAAAACAAAGCAGAGAGAGATTAAGTGACTTGAATAAAGCCACCGAGTCGGTAGACAGTAGAGGGAGGACTTAAACCCAGGCAGTCTAGCTCCTTAGACGTGCTTAAAATTGCTCTGCTCTCTTGTCTCAATCTCAATTATGGGCACCAGACTTGAAGGAAGTGACAATACATTAATGGTGGGAAGTTATGTTTTTAACTCTCTCTTCCCATCTAAAAGGTATTGCATAATTTTTCACATCCTTAAATCAAATACACTTCTAATTCTATAACTATTTTGACTATATTTCTCACTTGACCAGGAAGTCAAGATTATCAAATTCTGTGGTTCTGACTAAATATAGCAATTTTTATAGAGAACAGGGGGAAAAAAGCCAATATTGGAGATAAAGCACATCAGTGCATAAGACACACACAGACACACACATCAGCATTCACACACCTCACACAATGAAAACTGAGATATTTGTCGTTCTTTGTGGAGCCCCACAAGATCTTTCTCACATCCTCTGGTTCAGAGAGGTCAATGATAAGGACTAGAAACCAGCAGAGATTCTAGAGTCACCTTGAAAGTTAGGTCCTCTCAGTGACAAAGAAAATTCATCAGTTAGCGTTCCATGGAGTCCTATTTACAGAGTGCGGAAACCTTCACTGGGCTGGTATGAAGAACACTAATGCTCTCAATTACACCTAAATTAAGATAAAGCAGTAACCTAGTTACTGCAAAAGTGGTTTTATTTATAGACAGCAATTTAATCTTTAATATGCAACCACCATCTGTAAAACTACTTAGCCCCATCTATCCCATTTATGTCTTTATTATCCTCTTGTAAAAACACATGGAGCATTTTGGTTATAGATGTGAAATGAGTTCTTTCTCTAGCACTTTTTCAGGCTTAAAATGTTGATGTAATTACAGTAAATAGATACATTTTCATGCTAAATGTCCTTCATCTATTATATGCTAAATGAAATTAACCAGGATCTCCACAGAGAGGAAAAGCTATTTGTGATAGTTGAAGATAAGGGCCATTTTCCTCCTCCGATAGAAACATTTGTTTGGGTGGCAGGGAAGTCTGGAGGTGGGGAGGGCAGTAGAGGTGGGGCAGAGAAAGATTCACATGCTCAGGGCTGTCAACCTTTTCAACTAGGTGGCCCCTCAGAAGAAAGGGACCCTCTGAGCACATGGGGCCAGCTGTCCTGCCTCAGCCAGCTTTTTTTGGAGGCCCAGATTTCCAAGTGCAAACTCTCCTGCAGCAGAACACATCTGGAAGCATAACCAGCTTCTTAGCTAAGCATTTCAGCCTGTTGACTGCAAAAGATAGACAGAAACATTATTTTCTGAGCAGGGTTCCTAGACTTTCAAGGAGTAATCCAAAGCCTGACAGTTACTCATTCCCTTAATGATGATTACTTGACAGCTGGAGGAAAATGCAAACAAGCAAGCAAACATACACACACACACAGTCTTGAAAATCTTATGGGACTTTCTAAATCAGAAGTATCTCTTTTTTTCAGATGAGTCTTTCAAATGCAGGAAATCCCAATTAACTGATAATCTCATTTATAAAGTTGTCTTGGGTTTGGTTCCCATTGCCTCCCGAAAAAGCAAAAACAAACAAGAAGCAAAACAAATGAAAAAACCAACTCAGGGAAGCTGATGTGGCTCAGTGTTTGAGCGCCGGCTTCCCACATACAAGGTGCCGGGTTCAATCCCCAGTTCCCAGTACCTCAAAACAAAACAATATATAAACACACACACACACACACACACACACACACACACAAACACAGCAAATTACTGGCAGAAACTGGGTCAGAACTCAACTGTCCCCATCTCCAGGTCCTGGATTCTTTAGATGTCTCAAGAGTGTCATTGATATACAAGCAGCAGTGACCCAATGACCCAGAGTGTAGTAAACAACACTAACTTGCAAACCAAATGCAGGAGAGGACCCTTTGTTCAGCCTTTGTTCATGCCAATCCAACTTCTAATATTCACTGTCCTGGACAAAGGCCATGGAGTCTTCCTGGGGTGGGGACACTGCAAGACTGTACAAATGCTGCGACCGATGCACACCGGAAAAACTGTTTCTGACAAGAATTTACTCATTCTATCAAGAGTCGATGAAATTTTTAATATCCTTTGAAACATTAGTCTCAAATATATAGTAAAAGGAAATAAACAGTCCCAGTGAACGTGGAAAGAGAGGCTACAAGAATGAAAGTAGACATTCTCTCTGCAGTAGATTCTTTCCCTCTTTTTTCACAACTGTCTAGTTCCTTCAAAGCACAAACCACAATCTGAAATCATTTTATTTCCTTATTTCCTCTCTGCCTTCCTCACTAGAACATAAGCTCCACGAGGGCAGGGGCCTCGTCTTCCTTATTCTCTATCATATCCCCATCACCTTGCTTGGTACATTTACATGGCAAGTGCCCACACTATATTTATTGACAGTAAAAATGAATCAAGTTCAGGGGCATTTATAGTAGGAAAAAAGGGGTTTTACCTATATAGCTAGGGAATGGGAGCTTATTAGACAAAATTATAAATGACAATTGCAAAGATAACTTGGAAATTTAGGGAAATGTTAGAGAAATACAATGGAAAGAGAAAATAGCTACCAAACTACATACATATTGTGGGTTGAAATATGCTTTTTTGTACTTTTCATTTGTGTGCTGTGGTATGTATGCATTGCCTCTTAAAAATGAAACAAGTAAACTTTTCTCTCCTATCTTCTCATCGTGGAGTTGAGAAAACTGAGTCCCAGTGATTCAGGGGCATTTGCAGGGTCCAGCGGTGGGGAATGGCAGAGCTGAGATTGAAACGAGGGAAAGCTAACCCCATTTCAATACTCTTTTGACTCTATTAGCCAGACCCCAAGGATTAAGGGTATCATTAGAGAGCTCAGTTTTTAATTTAGTTACATCTGCAGGACACAACAGATTTGAATGTATTTCGTCAGCTCAGATAATAAAGAAAAAAAGAAAACCAAGGCGCAATTTCTTAAAAGAATTATAGTCAAATCACCCCGTGCTCCTGAAAAAACAATTCTGCTGCCACGTTCTGAGCTAGACTATTGTTTTCTCCTCCTGAACCCTGTTAGGCTGTTACTGGCATCCAAGCAAGTGCACCATTATTTGGGGCCAAAGTGGACTGCCAGATTTAGAAGCTTCCTATTCTAGAGCAACAACCTACTACATCCTGCCTTGGATAAGAAGTTAATTTCACTTTTATGAAAGTGCTCTTTTGACAGTGGACAGAGACATAAGTCATTCCTTCCATTCAAATCAATCACTGAATGGGTACTTCAATCTTAACCATTTGCAGTACCCAGGGGGTACCTGAAATTAATTGCCAGAACTTATTACTTCCTAATAATAAATTGCTAAGAGCTGAGGTAAGGAAACAGCCTTGGCTGGATTCCACACACATTTCTATGTGAACTTGTTTTACACTTATACAGGTAACCAATAGGCTTCTCATTATAAAACCCATGGGGAATGACACAACTGAGTGGCATGGACATGGCAAATTTTGCTTGCAAACACAGGAGGCTTATCTATGCAACCTTCTTTCAGTTAGTCCCACTAAAAAAGAGAGACTGTTACAAAGATAAAGCAGAACCAATGAATGTGGGGATGATCCCTCACTTTTAGTTTTGTAACATATGTAATGATTAATAAAGAATAAAGTAATTACTAATAATATAGATAACAATGGTAACATTTACCCAATGTGTGCTCTGTACCACACACTCTATGAAGCTATTCACAAAGCATCCTCATGAAGGAAGGTATTATCATGCTCTTTTTATAGAATGAGAAAACTAAAAGAAGTTCATTTACTTGCTCAAGGCCACATAGTCAGCAAATAAGTAAGAGCTAGATTCAAATTCAGATCTGTTTGCTTCCAAAGCTGCGCCTACGACCCATGTGATAAACTTGTTACAGGTTTATCTTCCTTCTCCTTTCTAGAAAGGTGACTTTCATGTTGTGTATCCAGAAACTTGAATGCATTCATGAAGTCCCTTCAAGCTCTGCCGAGATATTGGGGTAGATGGGTGAGCAGGTAGATGCCTACCACTCCTAATTCCAATAGGGCAGGTTAGTGTTAAACTGGGCATAGCAAAAGCAGAGGGAGGCCCCACTCCTGTCTTCTTTCTCTCTATTCTACATTAACCCCATTGAGCTGTACAAACAGAACCACCTACCTAGGTTTCACTTCTGTGGGGATGAGGGGCTGTTTTGTTCTGTTCAGAATTCTCCTGTTAGGTCTACACAACAATTCCCATAAAATATTGAAGATTCCAAAAGAAATTTTGGAAAACAGACTTAAGATCCCTAATATTATATATGATAAATATATCACTAAGTATCGGAAGCGGGTGTGGCTCAATCGATAGAGCCCCTGTTTACCATATGGGAGGCCCCGGGTTCGCTTCCCAGGGCCTCCTTGTGAGGGCAGACCGGCCTGCGCGGCACGGTGGGCTGATGCAGCAAGACCTCACAGCAGGAAGCGGGTGTGGCTCAATCGACAGAGGCCCTGTTTACCATGTGGGAGGCCCCGAGTTCGCTTCCCGGGGCCTCTTTGTGAAGGTAGGCCGGCCCACGCGGCGCGGTGGGCTGATGCAGCAGGACCTCACAGCAAGGGGGAGATAAACAGACACAGAAGAAACACACAGTGAATGGACACAGCAAACACAAGCAGCAAGGACGGGGGATAAATAAATAAATAAATAAATCTTTAAAAACAGCAACAACAACAACAAAACTAAGTATGTATGCATTATCCTCTTCTATATCCTTTGCATCTTGAGTCTTAAAAAATTAGAAATTAATGTATTTCACAGCCTATGGTCATAAAACAGATGTTCAGTTCTTATCTTATTAAGCAGGACTGTGGTTTCATGGTGGTTTTTATCTATATTTAGAATGGGTGGCTGATGATGTGTCAATTTGAAGGACACTCCTGCAAAGCCACTTCTGCCAAAATGGGTCTTGACCCATTCTACTACAAGGCTGATATTCATAGCATTGAATTTCACTCCTTTGAATTAAGGCCTTAATAGGTGGAAGGATCCCATCAAAATGCCAATGCACCTTAGATTTGACACCAAAAGCACAAGCAAAAGAAGAAAAACTAGGTGAAATTTATTTATTGAAATTAAAAACTTTTGTGCTTCAAAGATGCCATCAAGAAAGTGAAAAGACAACATGGAATGAGATAAATATTTGCAAATCATAAATCAGGTTTACTAGATACAAGTTAACACTAAAAAGACAAATAACTCAATTAAAAAACTGGCAAATGATTAGAACAGACATTTCTCCAAAGATGATATACAAATGGATAATAAGCATGTGAAAAGAGGCTCAATCTCATTAGTCATTAGGGAAATGCAAATAAAAACCATAATGAGATACCAGTTCAAACCCATTACAACGACTTTGATCAAAAAGAGACAAAAACAAGTATTGACGAGGAAGTGGAGAAACTGAACGTTTACACATTGCTGGTGGGAAATTTAAAATAGTGTAGTGTCTTTGAAAAATGGTTTGGAAGTTCTTCAAATAGTTAAACATGGAAATACTGTATGACCCAGCAATTCCACTCCTGGGACCTTCTGGAGTGGGAGAGAGGCACTCATTCTCTTGCGCCACCTCAGCTCCCTGGCCTGCTGGGTCTCTTATTGTTGCTACTCTGTCTCTTTTTGTTGCATCATCTTGCTGCGCCAGCATTCCTGCACGGGCCAGCTCTCTTGAGTGGGCCAGCACTCTACGTGGGCCAACTCACTGCATGGGCCAGCTTGCCTTTCACCAGGAGGCCCCAGGAATTGAACCCTGGACCTCCTATATGGTAGATGGTAGCCCAATCGCTTGATCCACATTCATTTTCCAATAGACTTTAAAAGATGCAGAAAATGAGATGCCATTTGGTTAGGTTTCCCTCTGAGGGATGGAAAGGAGGAAGGAAAGCAGATGGTATACAATGACTGATACATTTTGCAGTAGAGACAGCAGGAACTACAAAATTTTATAAACAGGAGAGTACAGCAAGAGCTGGGATAAAGAAAGTTTCCTGGGAGAGGCGGGCGTTCAGGTGAAGTTTCCTTTCTATGATTTAGAAATATAAATACCTCCTTTTAGCAATGTTCTCCTTGCTGCTGCACATGAAAACAACCGTTTGAAAAAGATTCTTCCATCTTTATTTAACTTCCCACAGGCCTCCCTCCCTGGCTACAAATTGCCCAGATGAAAGCACATAGCAAATGGAGCCAAAGTCCACCTCACAGAATAATAGGTCCTTAAGCCACAGTGACTGCCAGAAAATGCCAGCTTTCAGAGCAGAGGCATATGGTGAAAACTGCCAGAAAGGCAGTGGTAGTTTTTACAGCAGGTTATTACTACAAACCTCCCTTGAGAAGCCAAGGCACAGCTTGTCCTGAACACTGCATTAACTCATTTATGGTTTTCCAAAAATGCTCAATTTCCTACTGTCCCCAAATCTGACAAATATGCTTTCCTAATTCAAAATCCTCATGGAGATCCTTAAACTCCCAATTGAGTGTGGTGCCATTTCGAGGTTGCAAATCCACCTTTTCCAATACATCCTCTGGGAAACACACTTAGGCATACGTCTTCAATCCCTACAAATGTAATTTTCTTTAGGCTGCCAGACCTCTCATAGCTTCTCTGCTTCAAATCTAGAAAATGTGCAGCTGGAAACAATTTGGAATTCTCATTAATACATCTGTAAAAGGTCCAAAGTAATGATTCTAAAACTTGAACTTTATCATTTCCAAAAATTTTTAAAAAATTATATATTTTCTTGCCAGAACCCTCTTTTCTTGAATATATGAAATTTAGATGCTAATGCAACCCTGTTTGCATTGTTTAATCATAGCAATGAAACAGCCTTTATATGCTATAAAATTTGCCGGATATATAAGGAAATTTTAATTTTACCTTAGCAAACTTTATGCCAACTGCCATTCCTTAAAAATAACCAAATATCTCTGGGAATGAAAATAAAATAAAAGATTCTCAACCATGCTTTGCCATAAACAATACTTCAAAGGAATTAATATGACTCTACGGATACTATCTTTATTTTCAATATTAATTAGACCATAAAGACATTTCTTTCTTATGTTTATGGATAGTCACCATTGGGGTGTAAAGGGAAGATCATAGAACCCAGATAAAATAATGAGGAAGGTGTATCCAGAAGCATGATACATGTATCACTGATTAGATAAGATGACTTAGATGGGAAAACGATGGTATTTAAATAATATTTTAAAACATGTTAAGAAAAAAATAACTAGCACACCATACTCAAGTTCCAATGAATACTGTTGTTCAAAATAAATCCAATATAGGCATTTTTCAAAGTTCATTCAAAGTGTTTGGCATTTGGATATAACAAAAATTGTGAAAATTGAATTAGGATGTATAAAATATAGGGCACAGTGGCAGTGAGGACCTTCCCAGCCATAAGATGCTCCAATTCCATAAGGCTGGACATACTAATTGTTGATTACAACTTGAAATAATCAGCACCCTGACATTTTGATAAGAACCTCTCCATGTACTGCAGTTAGCTGCGTTGCTTAGTTATAAAGGGATGGCTATTAGTAATGGGGGAACTGTCAAATACTTGATATATTGTTAATTCACTATTATACAGGAGGGCAAGAATAGCTTTCCTCCTTCACTAGGTAGAATTGTTGTAGTGGGAACATGGTGTAAGAGGAAAGACAATGAACTTTTATGAAAATATGGGTTCTGATTCAGTCTTGCCATTAATGTGCTCTGTGGCCTTAGGCAAGTCTTTTTCCACCTGCTCATCTCAGGCACAGGAGTGGACTGGAGGAACTTCAAGTTCCTTTTCAACTTGTAAAATGTTATTACTTCTAAGCTTCTGTAGCAGCAAAAATAATAAACCGGATCCTATATTAGCAAAGACACAAATCAAACTTGATGGTATGTTTTTAATCTATGATCTGATTACTGATGCTCAGAAATCATTGAGTTATTCAATAAATATATATTGAGCATTTTCTCTGTGCCAAGTCCTCCAAGGAGGAATGGGAATAATGGAATGTTTTCAAAACTTATGGGACATAAGAATCACCTATAAACTTGCTAAAATTCAGTTTACACTTCTTCCCCCACAGGAGTCTGATTAAGTCTGGAGTTGAGCCAAGAATCTGAATTTTTAACAAAGAACCCAAGCAATTTTGATGTGGATGATATTTGAACCATACTTTGAGAAACTGTGGTCGAGTAAGAGGGACAGTTAATCAAGCAGACTACTTTAAATCAGAGTTATAGTTTCCATGATATGTTTTGACTTACAGTGCTGGGGACACAGAGAGGGTATTCCTACACAGTCTGGGGACCAAAGATGGCTATTCAAAGAAGGAATATTCAAACTGGGCATTGAAGAATGAATAGATGTTCTTATCTTAAGATAATGATGGAAGGAATTTTAAGCAGAAAATAGTGCGGGCAAATGCTGGGGCCCAAGAATGTCTCTGCTACCCAACATGGAGAAATCCCTAAAGGCCTAAATTGAACAATGTTTCTACTCCAAAACCCTGTTCAGGAGCATTTGTAGAATCAATTGATGGATGGATGAATGGGTGGATTAATTTACTAAGTGGGTATTAACCCATGGATATTAGGACACGTGGAATTTGGTGACATTTGCCAGTAATAGGAGGTGGAACTTGTAAAGGAATGACTGCATCTCCATTTCACTTGCCAAAGAGATATTCAAGAATAAATGCAAGGAAGGATTGTGGGAATATGGTAGAGGAGGAAGTTCAGTCCCTCCACTGGTACAACTACTAAACAGGCAGGAACTGTCTGAATCAACTCTTTTGAAAATCTGGAGTCCAGTAGAACACTATAACGTCTAGGAAAGATTAGGAGGAAGAGGCCGGTAAATTATGGTAAATACCAGTAAATAGCTCTCTCCAGGTAGCAGTAACTATTATCCATTCCCATCATTCACAGCATGCAGCAGTGGAGTTTAGACCCTGGTGTATTTTGCTCATACAAGAAAGGAACATAAAAATCCACTTGCCCAAGATCTGGGGTGGGCATGGGCTGATCACCTATTATGGCTTTTGATTAGCTTTTTTGGTTCACTAGTGTCCCAGCTCTGAAGGTGGTCATTATTCCACCTTACCCCAGACAAAGGTGGTGGAGGATAATTAAAGACAACACACTTTCTCAGAGCTGTTGAGGACAATTGAAGGGCTGCATTTCCTGGGCAGGTCAAGAAAGCACAGGTTTGGGGAGCCATGAAAGAAGATCTTGGCATACTTCCTAACACCTCCCTCATCCCTTTTCCAGGGCATTATGGAACTTGCTGGCACTCCCTTTGTGGGTCCCTGGCCTTTTTCCAGCTGAGAAAGACTGACTTGGGAAACTCCTTTCTAGCATGGTTCCCCTCCCCAGAACTTGCTCTCTAGGCAAAAGCAGCTTGAAACAATGAAAGCAATGTAAGAAACAATTGAGGTGGATGGCCTGGGGCAAAAGATAACCTACTTTAATCAATTGATTAAATGATTGTACTTGCCTTGGGTGGACCTTCTTGATAGGCCAGCTGATACTCAAAAAAATCTGTCATTTAACCAGCTGGTTACAAACTCAAAAAAACAGACATATCAGTGAATAAATCCCAGAGGTAATATTTTAAAATATTAAAATATACAGTGCAACAAAAGATTATGAAATAAACAAAGAAACAAGAAATGATGACCTATCCAAAAGAAAAATATAAAAATCCAGAAAACATCAATGAAAAAGATCAGACTATGGAAATACAGGAAAAAAAAAACTTAAAAAAAAATGATCTTCAGTCTGCTCAAAGAGATAAAGGAAAAAATAGAGAAAGAAGTAAAGTATATCAGGAAAACAATGAATGAACAATGTGAATCTCAATAAAGAGACAGAAAGTTTAAAAAGGAACCAAACAAAACTACTGGAGTTGAAGACCAGAATAAGTGAAATGAATGGAGTTGTCAGAAGAAAGAATCAGCAAACAAAGACAAAATGGCAAAATGGCAGAAGAAACTCGATTATCAATAGTGACTTTAAATATAAAGGGATTGAACTGTCCAATCAAAAGGCAGATATTGGCAGAGTAAATAAAAAAATCATGACCCAACTATATGCTATTTCTATGACATGTACCTTAAATTCAAAGACATAACTAGGTTGAAAATGAAAGGATGGCAAAAAGTATACCATGCAAGTAGTAACCAAAGACAGCTGGGGTAGCTATACTGATATCAGAGAAAATAGACTATAAGTCAAAAACAGGTATGAGGGACAAAGATGGTCATTATCTACTGATAAAGTGTCAATTCAACAAGAAGATATAACAATTATAAATATATATGTACCTAACAACAGACCCCCAAAATATATGAAGCAAATATTGACAGATTTGAAGGGATAAATTGATAGTTCTATTAATAGTAGGAGATATTAATAAATCACTTTCAATAATGGATAAGACGTCAAGGCAGAAGATCAATAAGGAAATACAAGATGAACAATCCTCTGAACCAACTAGAAAGGTGTATATCTAGCACAGTTCACGTAACAACAGAATGTATATTCTTTTCGAGAATACATGGATCCTTCTCCAGGGTAGACATATCTTGTGTCACAAATAATCTCAATAAATTCCAAATACTGACATCACACAATTTATCTGCTCTTATAACAATGGAATGAAGCTGGAAATCAATTACAGAAGGCGAACTGGAAGATACAAAAATATCTGGAAATTAAACAACGTATTCTTAAACAACCAATGGGGTAAGGAGGAAATCACAAGGGAAATTAAGAAATTGCTTGAGGCCAATGAAAATAAAGCATGCCAAAACTTTTGAGATGCAGCAAAGGCAGTGCTGAGAGGGAAATTTATAGCTCTAAATGTTTACAATAAAAAAAGAAGATTCTAATTCAGAGACCTAATTTCAAAACTAGAAGAACTAGAAAAAGAAGAGCAAATTAAACCCAAAGCAAACATAAGAAAGGAAATAACAAGTTTATAGTGGAGATAAATGAAATAGGAGAATAAATAAAAAACAACAGAATCAGCAAAACCAAAATTTGGTTCTTTGGAAAGATCAATAAAATTGACAAACCTTTAGTTATACTGATGAAAAAAGGAGAGGGGACACATGAATAAAATCAGAAATGAAACGGGGAGCATTAATACTGACCTCACTGAAATAAAAAAGACTATAAGGGTTTATTATGAACAACTATATTGAAACAAATTAGATAACCTAGATGAAATGGAAAAATTCCTAGAAAAATACAAAGTACCTACACTGACTCAAGGAGAAATAGAAGATCTCAACAGATTAGGAAAACATAAAGAGATAGAATCAGTAATCAAAAACCTCCAAACAAAGAAAAGCCAGTGACCAGATGGCATTACAGGGGGAATTTTACTAAACATTCTAAGAAGAATTAACACCAGTTATGATAAAAAATCCCAAAAAATTTAACAGGTGTGAACACTCCCTAATTCATTCCATGAGACCAACAATATCCTCATACCAAAGTCAGATAAAAATACCACAAGAAAAATATTACAGTCCAATATCTTTTATGAATATAGATGCAGAAATCCTCAACAAAATATTAGCAAACCAAATACAAGAGCACATGGAAAGAATGAAAATCACGGTTAAGCAGGGTTTATCCCAGGTATGCAAGGGTGGCTCAATATAAGAAAATCAATAAATGTAATGCACCACATTAGCAAAACAAAGAGAAAAATGCATGATCATTGCAATTGATGCAGAAAAAGCAACTGATAAAATCCAGTAACCATTTTTGATTAAAAAAAAAAAATACTTAGACTACTAGGAATAGAAAGAATCTTCTTCAACATGATAGAGGGCAAAACCCCACAACTATTATCATACTTAATGGAGAAAGACTGAAAGATTTCCCTCTAAGATCAGGAATAAGACAAGGATGCCCATTGTCACCACCATCATTGAGCATTGTACTGGAAGTTCTAGCCAGAGCAGTTAGGCAAGAGAAAGAAATAAAAAGTATCCAAATTGGAAAAGAAGAAGTAAAACTTTCCCTATTTGAAGATGACATGATCTTATCTGAAGAAAATTCTAAAAATTCACCAACAAATCTCATAGAGCTAATAAATGAATTCAACAATGTGGCAAATTACAAGATCAACATCCCAAAATCAAGAGAGCTTCTACACACTAGCAATGAACAATTGGAATAATAAATCAAGGGGAAAAAATCCATTTACAATAGCAACTAAAAGAATCAAATATTTAGGAATAAATCTAACCAAGGATGTAAAGGACATGTACTCAGAAAACTACAAAACATTGCTAAAAGAAATCAAAGAAGACATAAATAAATAGAAGAATATTCCATGTTCAGGGATTAGAGGACTAAATATTAAGACGTCAATTCTATCTAAAATGATTTACAGATTCAACACAATTCCCACCAAAATTCCAACAACCTTCTGTGAAGAAATGGAAAAAACAACAATAATTAAACTTTTATGGAAGGGTAAGAAACCGCAAGTAGCCAAACAGCCAAACAGCCAAAGCCATCATGAAAGGAAGAACACAGTTGGAGGACTCACATTTCTTGATCTTAAAAACTTTTCACAAAGCCGCAGTGATAAAAATAGCATGGTATTAGCACAAGGACAGACATATAGGTCAATAGAATCAAACTCACAGCTCAAATATCAATCTTAATTTTTATGGCCAACTGATTTTTGACAAGGGGGCAAAGACCTTCATCTGGGGAAGAATAGTCTCTCCAACAAATGGTGCTGAGAATACTAGACCTCCATTTGTGAAACAATGAAGGTGGACCCTTCCCTCACACCATATGCAAAAATCAATGCAAAATGGATCAAACACTCAAATATAAGAGCCAGGACTCTCAAACTCCCAGAAGAAAACTAGGGAAGCATCTTTAGAACCTTGTGTTAGGAAATGGTTTCTTAGCCTTTACACCCAAAGAACAAGCAACAAAAGAAGCAATAGATAAATGGGATCTCTTCAAAATTGAAAACTTTGGGGCCTCAAAGGACTTTATCATGAAAATAAAATGACAACCTACACATTGGGAGAAAATATTTGGAAACCACATCCAATAAGAGTTTAATACCCAGAGTATAAAAAGAAATTCTTCTATTCAACAACAGAAAAGACAAACAATCCAATTTAAACATAAACAAAGATTTGAATAGACATCCTTTTAAGGAAGATATACAAATGGCCAAAAAGCACATGACAAGATGCTCAACATCATTAGCCATTAGGGAAGTGCAAATATGAAATGCAGTGTGATGCGATTTCACACCAATTAGAATTGGTACTATTTAAAAAACAGAAAATTAAAAAGTGTTGGAGAGGGTGTAGAGAAATTAGAACACTCATTCTCTGCTGTTGTAATGTTAAATGGTACAGCCACTGTGGAAGACAGTTTGGCGGTTCCTGAAAAAATTAAGTATAGAATTTCCATATGACTGGGAAATCCCGCTTCTAGGTATATACCCAAAAGAAATGAAAGCAGGGACTCAAAAAATATTTCTACAATGATATTCATAGCAGCATTATTCACAATGGCCAAAAGACAGAAGCAAGCCAAGTGTCCATCAACCAATGAATGGATAGACAAAATGAGGTATATACACACAATGGCATAGCATTCATCCATAAAGAAGAATGACATTCTGATACATGCAACAACATGGATGAACCTTGAAGACATCATGTTGAGTGAAATAAGACAGAAACAAAAACACAAATATTGTATGCTCTCACTGCTATGAAATAATTAGAATAAGCAAACTCAGAGTCAGAATCTAGAATCTAGGTTAGCAGGGGATGGGGTGAGGGTTGAGTATAAGTAGTTAAGCCTTAAAATGTGCAGAACTTCTATTTGGGATGATTGAAAACTTTTGGTGATGCATAGTGGTGATGGTATCTCAACATTGTGAACATAATTAATGGTACTAGTTTATATTTTTGAATGTGATCCAAAGGGGAAATTTAAGGTTGTTTATATTTTACTATATTTTGTAAAAATAAAAAACAGGGAATTGCAAGATACAAACAGTGAACCTTAAGTTAAACCTTGGACTATAGTTAATAGCACAATTTTAACAATGTGCTTTAATCAATTAGAACAAATGTACTACACCAATGTAAGGTGTTAATGATAGAATGATATATGGTAATCTTGTATTTTATACATGATTGTTCTGTAAACTTACAAGTTCTCAAAAAAAAAAAAAATACATGATGAAAATAATTGGTGTACTTGATGTAGCAAGGGCTGGTATCCAAACAACACTTACTATTTCCAGCTCTTTCACATGACATCCATGCCAAGAAATAAACAAATTGTGCTTTTCCATTGTACAGATTTCTTCATTTTTCTTGTAAATACAAATGTAACAGAATCATCTTTTGAGATAAATGTCTCTCTGTGAAAATGACTGAAGATGTCCATAACATAGTGATCAAAGGGGAAATACCATTTGCAATACTTAACTCACACATTATATTCCATTGACTACACAGGAATACTTGCATCCAAGGCAGCAATTAAAATGTGCTAGCTGTGTGGTCTTGAGCAAGCAATATATCCTCTCTGTGCCTCATTTTTCTTATTGTAACTAGAATGGCATGAATTAGATAATCTCTAAGAAGTGTTTCTATTCCAACATTTGATGAATCAAAGTAAAAGAACATTTCTAGTGGAATTAATTAATCCTCTGGGGATAAAATGAGATAAGCATGTGCTTTTATTCTACATTGCTTGGCAGATGATTTTCCTTTGCAATAATCACATCTGAAGAAAAAAAGACCACGTGAGATGCTTAAGTGTAACCAGACTGATTTCTAAGAGATACTGTAAATTGAGGAATGATTTTGTGAAGTCGAGATGACTTGCTTGGCAGCTATAATTTTACCTCTTCAATGACTGAGCCAATTTTCTTCTCCAGCTCTCTTACACACCTTTAATGAATACATGTTTCTTTGATTAAATTAACATTTTTGTCTAGCTAATTAGCCTGAAAAACCTATGCTGAACTGATCTGGTAGCAACTTCATTACCACTCATCGGTGCATGTTTGCGACCAATCACTGTCAGCTCAACGGGCTAATGATTAGGGGAACGTTAAGTTTAGCTAATTTGGCTTTCTGTGGCCATCATCACGTTCTCAATGATGGGCCAATCTCAGCCCTTAATCGACCCTGCTTGACAGTGACAGATGTTTCAATCACAAATTTTCATTCATTAATGTCCATCAGCATTGCTGGCCAAGTTTGTAGAAAATACCTTGATTTGAAACCAAAACTAATTAAATACTATCTTTGTAATTACCTTACATAGTTACCCTTCCCTAAGTGGGCCAATATGACAACAGCCGAAAAATAAAACCTCAAATGAGTTTAGACGGGGAGGGAGTCCATGAATTTCTGAATTGCATTTGCCTTCTGTATGTTTAATACTTGGTTTGCATCCACAGGGAGCTGTCCCAACCCTCTAAATGCAATGTTCAGTAAAGCACATTTCAATTTTACTTGTTGCACAACAGCGAGGTTGTGGAACACATTGCTATCTTAGACCTATAATATTATAATAATATTCCTTAACACACATAGCATTGAGAGGATGCCATTGATTCACACTTCCTTTGGTATTAGCCTCTTAAGGACCCATACCTCCCATACTACCATTCCAAGTGGTTCTGATGATGGCATGCGGTCAGGACCTAGCCAATCAGCATTTGGCATTTCCTGCTAACAGTAATTGGTCTGTAGTTGGGCATGTGACCAACTGAGGCCAATCACATACAATGAAACTTAATTCTGGGAGGGCCATTTTGTATTACATAGGATGCTATCCTTCTCTCCTGAGACATTTACCACTGAGAGACATCAAGGTCAACAACTTCTATGGCAGTCTTGATCCACATGAGGAGATACTTTGAGAAAATGGCTAACATGAAGAAAAATGGCACCTGAAAGCTGGACAGGAGGAAACTACCTTGTGTTGACACTCTTTCAAGACTTTTATCATGCTGCACATTTTGACAGACCTACTCCTGGAATTTTCAGTTTCATGCTCTGATGGATATCTTTCTGCTAAAAGACACATGCAACCATAAGAGTCATAGCTGAGAGTAGCTCTTTTCATCCATTCAAAATACTTTTACATTTCCTGTCCTATATGATCTCCACAGTAATACAATACAGTTCGTAGGGCAGGAATCATTATGTTATCCTCATTTCAGAAACAAGAGGACTCAGGGCCCAAAAGACAGGGGCTTATTAATGCTTACTGGCCAGCACAGAACTGTGGTATCAAGTTGGGTCAACCACCAGCTTGGCTCTCTGCTTTCTTGTTTAGTTAATGGTGACTTTTTCCCCCAACCTGTTTCAACCTGGTTCACCATTAATGTACTGTTTGGGATGGCAGAGAAGCCCATGGTTAACCCATGGTTTTGGTGTCTTTCTGCTTCAAATCCCTGCTCTACCAATAGCTAGTAAGTGTCATTTGGCAAGTTAGTGTCTGTAAGTCTCAGTTTCCACATCAGTGGGAAAGATTCAGGTAGAGTGCTTAGCATACAGTCTGAGTTCCATTTTTTTTTAGTTAGAGAAAACCTCAGAAAAGAGACAAAATTTATTTTCTAAATTGTTTACACTTTCAGAATTAACCCAAATTAATTTTCGTGGCAAGTAACAAAAGTTTTAGCTTTGCTCTCTGTGGTGCTAAACGCCCATCATCTAAACAGTTTAAGCCAAGTGGCCCTTGCTCAAGACTATAGCAGTGGCAGACCTGGCACTTAAATCAATTTAATTAGCTAAAGTTTTTTCTCAGAAACGGCTTCCAAAATAAGAAAATGACACGATCATTTCCTTGCACGCTATTTGCAGCAAGGAAAGAAAAGCTTATCAAGTCTCATGTGTTTAATTACTGAAGACCCACTTAAATTAATGGTAAAGAGAAGGGTCAATTTTTTAAGGCAGTTTAGAAGGGGCTGCTCCTAGCTTGGAGAGGCAGCACAAGGTGCGCCTCCTGGCTTTTTCTCTTCTTAGCTCTGTGACCTGAAGCAAGTTACTTAACCTCTCTAAGCCCCAATTTCCTCATTTTATAATGAGAACATTATCATCTTTTTGGGTCATTGTGTACATGACAGATAATGAAAGAAAGCGTACAAAGAGTTAACATAGCAGGCAAAATTGCTTATCCTTAGAAAACTATGCTTACAATGTTGGCCCTTAAAGGGCATCTGGAAACTTGGATTTCAAGACGGTTCCCACCACCTTAATTGATAAGACTGGTTCATTGCGCCTAACTAGAGACACAAACAATGTGGTTTATGCTGAACACCTGCTTTCCTTCTGGGAGTCTGAAATGCTGGCGCCTGCCAGGCAGAGGCTGCCTGTGTGACCACCGTCCAATGAAAACCTTGGGTGCTATGCCTCTAATGGGCCTCCCTGGTAAACCTTTCACAGGTGTTGTCACACCCCATTACTGGGGAAATTAAGTGCATCCTGAGTGATTCCATGGGGAGAGAATTATGGGAATCTACACCTGGTTTCCTTCACCTCATGCATCTTTTACTATTGCTGATTGTGCTTAGTATCATTTTGTTATAATAAATCAGCAGTCATGAGTATGACTGTATGCTGAATCCCGTGTGTTCTTCTAGCAAATGACCAAACATGAGTGTGTTCTTGGGGACGGACCCCTGACAAAAACTATCTAGCATACTAATAGCATGTGTGAACAATATATATCTCAAATAAATCCTCAC
Organism: Cabassous unicinctus; assembly: GCA_029593785.1. Lineage (NCBI taxonomy): Eukaryota > Metazoa > Chordata > Mammalia > Cingulata > Chlamyphoridae > Cabassous > Cabassous unicinctus. The sequence continues at coordinate 20,405 of JAQZBX010035879.1, forward strand.
ACACATCTTAAGGGTTTGCGAACGTGGAATTCATGGCTGTGTTAATTGTAGAGTTGGAGGCCATTTGGTTGCTTGTTACAGGGAGAATGCAAAGATATATGTGTTGAATGTACATCATGGAGCTATGCATCAGCAAATGAGTATATGTGCACACAGTGAGTGAAAAGAATCAGAAAGAAATCAGAGATAGCACAAAGTCCTTTATGAAAATTAAAGATGTGCATAAAAACAATATACATTTGTAAAAATTGATACAAATAAAAAGATGCTCATTAAGTATAGCAGAATGATTTTCTAGGGGAGCAAGAGTGTTGGAAGATGAGGTGTGGGAATGAAAGAAAATAAATTCAAATTTAAAATAAGAGTTTAGCCTTGTGTAGGTCAATAATAAAAATGTGTTATTAATGGAAGTGTGATTAACTCAACTGAGGTCCAAAAGAAATCTATTTTTTATACTAGCACTGTGATGATGAAAATGATGACAGCAATAGTCATATTAGCTAAAGTTAATTGAGCACTTAATGTGCAAGGTATTCAGTTTTCCTATGCACCTTTATTCCTCACTACAATTCCATGAGGTAAGCACTATTAATACTCCTCCCTTGTGGATGAGGATACTGAGACAGAGCAGTACAGGAGCTTGTCCAAGGTGACACAGCTAGTAAGCTTTAGAGCAGCGCTTCTTAACCAGGGGGTCAAGTGATTTCAGGGGGTCTGTGAGCTTGAATTGAAATTTTAAAACAAAACATTATTTCTGTGGGGCCGTGTTGGTGCAGGTGTGACATATTTGTTAAATAATACACAGTATAGTGTGGCCTTAGTAAGGAGTCTGTGCTCTTCACCTGACTGGCAAAGGGGTCCATGGAACAAAAAAGGTTAAGAACCCCTGCTTTAGAGTTGAGACCTGAATCCAGCATGGAGTAGAACCAAGGAGGTGAAATAAGGATGGTGAAATTGAGCCTACATCTATGTGACCATTGGGTCTTGGAGCTGTCTTGAGAGACTGTCTGCCTTCCTTCTCTCCTTTCCTCTCTCTAAAATGTATTAGGCATCTACTAAGTGTCAGGCACAATTCTGGAGAGACAAAGTTAAAATTCTCACAATCCAAATTGTAACATTCAAAAAAGAAAGGATCCAAGATACTGAGCACATCCTCACATCTAAACTATCTGGGAGTCCAGTAGGCCTGTAGCCTTGCTGATTTAACATTTTCTGTTTCAGCTATTTCTAAGGGTGCTAGTGAAAGCATTATGTACTTTCACTAAGGTCAATCCTGCACTATGAATTTTGTGTCTAAATGAATCAATCAGTTTGTGAATCAACTCAGCAGGCCTCCCAGCATTCACAACTTGTAGATTTTTGGTCTCACCTTGCACATAATTTCCTTTAATCTTCTTAGCAGCCTACTAACAGAAGTATTAATCTCATTTTGCATCAAAGGAAACACTTTTGGATGTCACAACTGGTGGAGGAGGGTGCTACTGGAATCTAGATGGGAGAGGCCAAGGATGCTGCTAAACATCCTACAATGAACAGGGCAGAACTTTCCTACACGAAATGTCAATGGCGGTGCTTTTGAGCCACCCTGCTTTACATGTAAGGAAACTGAAGAAATCATATACTATAGTGCTCATGATTTTGGAAATTTTGAGACGGTATCAGGTCGTCTAGCTCATGGATTCAAGGGCCTAGTCACATGGGCATTTCACTGAGTCCCTCTCCATTTTGAATGTGGATTCCTTGAAAAGGCCAATGTGATGCTGACACCATCAATTATGTTTGAATGGACAGTGGAAAAAAAACAAGAGGATCCCTTTGACAGATGCCTTCTCAAGAACAGGATTTATTTTGATGTCTGAGAAAGAGGAAAGGAAGACACAAGGAAATACAAGGACTTTGTTATTGGGTCACATCATTCAGACAGAAATGGATGGGTCAGAGTCCATAAGCGGGAAGCAAACTGGGATATTGTTTAGGACACTTTCTTTCTTCCTTACACAGCTTAATTTTTGTTTTTACTTAGGTTCCTGCTCACTGAAAACATTCCCCCTAGTGAGCAGTTCTAAGCCCTGGAAAAGCAATTGGAATGGGTAAAAGAGGCTCTGTGATAAGATCAAGATATTTACTATCAACCCTGGCTACTGGGTGATAAGTTTAACTTTCTGACCTTCATGGGAAACCACATTAGTGAAATGCTGATAAAACACTTTGAGCTGTTGAGTGGAAGGTATATGTTTCAAAAAGTACTCCCTGGACTCACCGGCTCAGCGTAATACGAGGCTGCACTTATCTATGTAATTTCTGGAGGGCACATGCTGTCATTTCACATTTATCCCAAGTGCTGTGCCTAGGAAAGCCTTGCTGATTGGGTATTAGGATTTATCCTTAAACCAGAGCCTAATGAGAAAACTTTTCGAATGCAATAAGGAGCCAGTGAAAGAATTTCCCACACTAAGTAGCACCTGCGATTTCATACTGGGCCTCTTCAGGCCACAACTGAGGACCTCAAGTACTACTAAAGGCTCTCATTTTCCTAAGGACCTTTTTAACAATTCAAATTCTATGGCTATTGACATGAGATCTGTCTGCTCTTGTGGTCACCCCCTCTCCTGCTCTCAAGTTACACAAATACTCCAAACTAAATACCCACTTAAGAGGCTACTGCACAAGTATGCAGGTGATGCTGTGAGGCAATCAAATTCCATGTACAACTGAGCTTCTTTAGTCACAAGCACAGTCCTGCGGACCTAGGTGTGTCAAGTTCATTGGCTGCTGTGATGAAAGCTGTCAGCAGTTGTGGAATAAAAAAAACATAGCTCCATTGTTTGGAGAGTCAAACACAAGAAGCAATATATAATGGGGGAAAAAAAAAGTTACTTTGACAGCAAGTACCAGAGTTCCTCTAAGAGAGGTGTATCAGTATGTGATAGAAGTAGACTGTTCTGGGTGTGGCAGGTGAGGAAAGCCTCAGGCACAGGGACTGAAGGAGAGTAAGGAGCTTAGCAATATGATGGAAGGTGGTTCCCATAGAAAAAGAGAGTCAATAAGAAATGTCTGGTGTGGCTACAGCCAAAGGACTTCTCACAAAAGGAACACCTGCTCTTAAATTATGATGAATTTGTGATGTAGGCTGCCTCTGAGGTCCCAAATCATACCCTTGTGCTGAAGCAGCTTTGGAGGAAGCCTGGTTTGGTAGGTGTCCACAGCACAGAATGGGGATAGTATGGGTTGATCCATAAATGACACAACTGTAGGAAAAAAAGGATCTCTGAGCCAGAAGTGAAAAGTATAAACACAAATCTCCAAGAATTCCTGAAGAGACCTGCAGGGATGGTGAATTACCAAATCAATGCAGAAAAGGAGGTTTAAGTCTATTTCATTTAAATCTGAAAGGGCAGTTTGCCCCAAATGACATCTGGGATACAGATGAATTGCTGTTAAGCCCTTATTGGAATACAAGCTGCATAAGGGCAAGGATGCTGCCTGATTTTTTATTGCTTTGGCTTGTTTTTCACCTGAAACCCATGTTATTTATGCAATGCCAGGCACATAATAGAGGCTCAATAAATGGTTAACAAACTTTTTCATACATACACAAATAAACAGTAGTGTCCCCAATTTACAGGTGAAGAAACTGGTGCTAATATGAGTTCAACAACTTATCCGGGTCATAAGTTTGTAGATACAGAGCCAGATGCTTATCTGTGCCATGAAATCATTGCTCTTTCCACCACACCTTCAAAAGTTCTGCAACCTAATTGCCATAATGCTTTAACCAAGCTGATCCACTATAAAGCCCTTGAATAAACTGTAATCTAGACTGTTATTATTCTCTTTGTTAATAGCAATTTAGAGGGCATGAGAGAAATTAGGCCATTTCCATTCTAAACTCCTCTGCATACTTTCTCTGTGCCTTTTCATAACAGTTTTCTGTAAAGTGTCCCATTGAGACCATTTGGAGTTGTTATATATATATATATATA
>JAQZBX010035880.1:0-24392 GCA_029593785.1 Cabassous unicinctus
TTTTTTTTTAATCATACTCCCCATAAGAAAAAAAAATGTTATATTTAAATTCTCCCTAACAAGAGAAATTAAATACCAAAGAGTATAATTTTGTTGGGCTGGCTTGAACTTTGGAAGGTCACAAACCATTGTAATATATAAGGCTCTTTACATCCCTCAAGAATCAATTTCCACCTTCCTGGGGGGGAAATTATCCCTGTTGAGAATGTGTGATCTAGTCCAATTTACAAATTAGCAAACAGAGCCTAGAGAAGAAAGTGGCAATGGACACGTAGCAACGTGGTGTCAAGACCATGTAGAGAACTTAAGTTTTTGGGTTCCTGTGTCATTGTTCTTCCCCAACTCTACCTTGTTTCCTATCCCAAGTCCAATAGGGCTGATCTAGAGTAAGCAGAACGTGCTAAGATGGGCTCTGACCCCCACTCTGGTATGTATCCACCACATGAACATACAGTATTTGTAATGAACAGACCCACAGTGGGACATTCAATTCCAGTCTGATCTTCATCTATAGGATTTGCTAAAGAAGAAGCTTCATGAAGAGCAGGACCTGGACAAACACCTGTTGTCACTGAGACTTACCACTCTGAAATTCAAATCCAGTGACCATTTTATTCTGGGTTTCTCAGACAAAGAATCTAAGAAATCAATATTTACTGCTGACAGCAAGAGTAGTCTTTAAAACCAATTGCCCACTCTCAAAATAAGTACTCGGAAAAGCCAAGTTTCTAATAGAAAAAAAAAATGAAATGAGTTTTACTTGCTACAGGATTGTCCATTGAAAGCATCTCCTCCTTTGGAGAACTTGACTCTGAATTCATAACATTCTCAGTGGCATCCCTCTGTATAAGAGCTGAGTAGAGGCAAACTGGTGCAGAAGCATTTCATGCTCCTCTATTTATGTGTGCAAGTAGTCCAATATGTTCTTAAGATAAAGCACTTAGAATTGGATTAAAGGCAAAACAGGTAGCATTCTTGAGGAGTGATAAACAAGTCTGGCACAGAAAGCATTATGGTTATAGCTGCGAATAATCATGAAGAGTGGTGGTGTATTGAAAATAAACTATTTAGATGTCAGGCTTAGTAATTTATTTAAATGTTATTGCTGCTCTGCGACTCCCAGTGGAGTTTCCTTCTCACATTTTTAATATCAGATAACTTTGAACAGCCCATATACAAATTTCATAAAATGAATTAATTCATTTTTGCAAAACACTCTTAGCATTTTCATTTGCTAACTTATAGCAGTAGCTCCAGGGCAATGAGTTGTTGGTGAGAGACTCTGTCCTCGCCCAGCAAATTGTTCACTTGATGTTGGTGAGATGAAGGAGGTCTTGCAGCCCGCCTAAGTGTAATGATATTCCAGGACTTGTTCTCATCTCTATTGGGAGTGGGGAGGAAAGGCACAAAGCAAAGGGAAAGGAGAAGAGCTGCCAGCATCTTTTGATCGTTGATGCTCTATTAGTGATGTCATCTGTGTACAGTGGGATTTGGAAATGCAGGTAGGCAAGAGTTTCCTATATTGTCCTAAACAAGATGGGAGGTTAATTGTTCTTACATAAGAAGGAATGGTTGAATGGTGCCTCCAATTCAAAAGCCAATAGTTTCCCTTTAAGAGGGGAGTTCCTCTTACAGTAATAAGGAGCTCTTTTTTGCCCTCTGATTTCACATATAGAACCCTCTTTAATGTTGACCTACTTAACTCATGTTGTGAGCAATTTGCTTGTTTGTTAAATTCTTGTGACAATTTTCTAAATTACATGCAGCTAAAAAAAAGGTGCTGTTAAAAGAAACTGTACTCCTCAAATATCCACATGATGTTGACTAAAATCCTAGATGATAGCTTCCCACAGTTTTAGGTACTGGTGTATCTTTGATGGGTTCAAGGTGTGCCAACTCATCTTCCCACAGTTTTAGGCACTGGTGTATCTTTGATGGCCTCAGGGTGTGCCAATTCATTCATCCCCTCAGTTGGCCTTTGAGTGGTCAGCCTGAGTGGAGGGAACTTGGACCATTTCCTTACAGCCTCTCACGTGCCTTACAAATATGATAATTTTCTATGTCATTTGTGAGAAGCCCTGACTTACAGTATCATAGCCACATACTTTCCTGGTGCCATAAAGGTGTAAGGATAGTTTGTTCCAAGAACAAAATGACTAGTCAGAAGTAGGTTTGTGGACGGGGCTGAGGAGGATGACTATATTTATTAAGTATCTTTTATCTATTCAGTGCTTTCCCGGGAAATTTACATATAATGTTTTAGGCAATCCTTACCAACTGTATAACATGTGTAATTATACTCATTTTAACCTGGGAAAAAGGTTCTTGGAGTCTCTTGTTGCTCAAATTCACTCAGTAAAGTGGATAAAATTACTTTGAATCCAATTCTACCAGACTCTAATGGCCATGCTCAAACCAAAGCAAGTGTTTCATATAAAATAGGTGCCTGGCAATGTCCTCACCTGCTCCTACATCTGACTGCAAGCTTCTTGAAGGCAAGGCTAGGCCTCAGACATCTGTGGGTCTCACAGAACATCTGGCTCCTCTAATAACAAGTGACGAAATTGGAAAATGAAGTGAAACTCCAATACTTCATTTTTGAAAGGAAAATCAATGACTATGGACTAGAACTTATAAGCCAGCAAAAAAACAGAGTTGATTTTTCACAGCACAAAAATATTCTAAAATTATCAATATATTGAAAAAAAAAAGTCAATGAATTTAAAACATGATTGATTTGCAAATCCAGGGAAATATATTTCATAAAGCAAAGTAAATCCATGTTCTATCTTTTTGTCTTTGAAAGAATGTGTGAGGTTCAGGGTCATGGTTTTTGTATAAAAAGCAAATAAAGATGTAAACGGGATAGCTGTTGGAATTATAGTTAAGAACCATGTAGCGTAAGTAATGAACGGTCCCCTGTCTCTGGGAAGGAGAAACTACACACAGTCTCATTTTCCATCAGCCCCAAAAGACCAGGATGCCTTTGACTGAGAAACTGAAGCCCAGTTGTAAATAGAACTAAAATCTAATGATGAGAACACACAAGGAAGATACGGATGTTATTCAGTAAAAAAAAAACACCAAAATTTGAACACGACTCAAACTCTGGATGAGCTAATTTTAGAATAATGAAGGGGAAGCAGAACTTTGAATAGTATATAACAAAGGTACAGAACTCTTTTTTTTTTCTTGAGAGAAGTGTAAGGCTTAATCATAATGATGATTCAGGTGCTAGAATTCATAGCTAGCATCTGGTGAAAAGAGTGAAAGTAAAGTTAGAGATATCTCTGGCTTAGTCCTAATTTGGAAGTGGTACCTCTGGGGAAATACTCTGTTCCTCTTTTTTCCACTGTCAGAGTAAAAAGGTAATTCTGGGTGGACCACTAGTGACCTGGAGGTCTTTTCTGGGGTTGAAATCAACTTGGACAGTTTTTCTGTCCATATACCATCATGTACAACTACTCTACACACACTCACATGGATACCTACACAAAGAACAGCAACTTCTCCCATTAACTACTCATTTTAAGATAGCTATTTAGGAAGCTCCCATTTGATTAAAAAGCAGGCAAGACTCAAAATAATCATTCAACCTTCTCCTGAAGGCCAGAGCAGTGGGGAATTGTATGCTAATACCACCCATAATCCCATGCTAATTTATTTTATCAAATTAAAGCAAACGCTGCTCTTTGACCTCTAGGGACCTTCCATTCTTTCTCTGGGTCCCCACAGTGAGCTAGAATCCATTTAGTGGAAGAGTTTGCCAAGAGTATAAATTAATAAAACAGGATTAAAGGGAGACATGGTTATAACCGATTCCTTAATCCCAGTGAATAATTAATGATAGTGATTCATGATTTGGCTGAATTCTCCTTATATTTGAATAATAAATAGCTTCAAAATAAACTTGCAATGAAAACCAACCGAGGCGAACTTCTGGCTAGTGGAGCTTTTCTTGAAGGATTCATGTCACTGAGACAGAATCTGGAGAGGCCTCCTCACTCTGCCTGCTTTTCAGTTCATGTTTCAGGATGGAAGAGTAATTCCATTACCCACAAAATCTTCTATATTTAATTAAATATATTTTAAAATGTTGCCATCATCATAAGGTGGTCAGTCTAACATCAGATTTAGGCTATAGTCTTCCAAAAACACTTAGTAATAATAACATATTAGTGTCCAGAAAACTAAGGTACCAGGATTGGTGCTCACTCAAATATCCATTCAAAATCAAAATGTATTTAGTGGTTTTTGTGTTTAAGCACTGTTCTCAGAACTAGGGAGGGAAACAACGGGTATAATGGAAAGAAGCTCTGTCCTTTCATGGAGTATCCATTATACTGCTGCTAAAATGGATTTTATTTGTTTTGAAATCCTTCTCCAACAAAATGTAATTGTTTGAGTTAACACTTAAAATGGTGCAAACAATATAAAACAAAGTAGTTTCCCCTGCAAAAACTGTATCATTTTTGTCCATTATTGGCTAGACTCATTGATATCAAACAGCTAGCTGTGTCTTGGCAACTGAGTAGCTTCTGAGCCATGTCATTTCTTCCACTGGTTACCCCATGACCCCAGAATATCACCTTTCCATATGGTGTGCTTTTATCCTTTGCTCTCTTTCAGGGTCTCCATTAGCTGTATATAACATGAGAGGAATGGGAAGAACTTCATGGAATTTATTCATAGCATCCCCTTATTTCTCCATTGCACACCAAACTGTCCCCAGTGCTCTCAAACATTCTCATTTGCACCATACCCTACAAAGAGAGGACTTATATTTAAATGCTCTGTACCAGTCGTTCTCCACCCTGTGGGACCCAGCCCATTTTCACAAATTTCATAGATAATATAAACTATGTATAAACATGAATTGAAAAATCAATATAATTTCCTATAATATGTTATATATGTTATATAATATATAATTCCCTAATTCTCCTATAAAGCAGAAACTAAAGGATATTAATTTATAATAAGACATGATATATTTCAATATAAATATGCTTGGAAATGCTACACTGGAAGTCATAATTAAATCATTAGTAACATCTATATGTACTTACTCTGAATATGACAGCTACAGATGCAAACCATTATAGGGGTTTTGTTTGGGTACTTAGTACTACAACCAGTTTTCCTTCAATGATGTGATGTCCCAAAATGGTTACCAGATTATGTAAAGTTTCAAACAAAGTGTAGCAAAATTTCCCCCAATTGACATGGAAGTTATAGTCCTGGAAAACTCAGTGTATACTGAAATCATATAAAAATACATAATTCTTTACATGTAAAGCGGATTTAGGTTTTTAACTCAGATCATTTAAAGGAGGTTTTTTTGCCCACATGAATGTCATGAAGGGCACAGGACAATCTTTCTTCTTTATTGAGATGGTCTGTCCCAGAGACTGCAGACCCATGCTCATTAAATGTCAATCATTCTCTGCAACCATTGTGGCAACCAAAACAGCTCCTACAAATTTCCAAAATATGTTCTAGGAAGCAGTAACACCCCCCTATTAATGGCCACTGCTGGAGAATTTTGCAACTAATCTACTTGGAAAATTATAAAGAAGGGATCTTTTCTTTGAAATATTTGATCAGAGGTTTAAAGTTTGCAATTGGAATATCAAATATGCCAGAATTTCCTGGCTTATTTCAAACGTTATGGCCTGAAAATATAATGTGATAAACTGAGTCTTTGGTCAGTTCCATTTAGCTACCATTTCATTTTATTTTCAGAGTATAAAGCATCTGATTGCTGAATAGGGATGTTGCTCTCCTACTTTCAGAGAAAGAACCAATCATTAATTTATTTGACAAATATTTATGAAGACCTTGCTAAGAGTGTGATGCAGTAGAAGATTAAAGAAGTAAAACAATAGCTTCCACATATAATGGAGCTTCATACTAAGTTGGGGAGATAAACCATACATAAAATGTTCAAAACTCTTGCCCCTACAAAAATTCATAAATTTTATTCTGAATCCAAATCTCACAGCAATTGCTCATATCAATTTATTAAATAATTAGGTAGGGGGATGGGAATTTTATATCTGGATGTCCTACATTAGTCTTTTTTCCCTCAAAGAAACAATATATAGAAGAAAACAGAGATGCCTCAGGCTTGTGGGGCACCCAGCAAATATTTTTTGAGGAGGCCCTATCTGTATGAATAATTTGATGAAAAACTATTGCAAAATTCATGCATCCATGTGAAGTGTAGTGATTTATCAATTATGTTTTAGGCAAATGAGTAGAAAAGAAGTACTTCAGTGTTTGTACATTGTCGAAAATCAGTGCACATGAAGATACTGTGCATCATCCAGGCATAATATCTTTCTGTTCATGTCTAGGAATCATCTCTTTGTGTTCTTTCTTGTCAAATGTTCCATTCCTGACTAAACATATCTTCCATCATTTTCTCATAGCAGGAGAGTTAATCTTTGAACCTATTTTTATTGAAACAATGTAGGACCTGTTGCCTGTGTATTTCCCAGTTTCATTTAATTAATGCCTGGTTAGCTCATTACTCATGTTGCATCATCCATGGTGCCACCCATGAATACTGTCTTCCAATGACTCTCTCATGGGTGATGACCACAACTGCCAATCTTATTCAGAATATACAGAAAAATATGAAAATAATTTGTAAATTAACCATTCAGAACTGTATAGCATAAACAACAGATCTCACAATCAAGTCATCTCTTGAATACCTCAGGCTGAAATCACTGCATTCTGCATGTGATCTGCATTCTGCATGTGCATTCTGAAATCACTGCATTCTGCATGTGATCTCTTTCCATGTTGCCTGCAGCACTGTTGACTGCCAAGAACATGAATGGTAGAGAGGTGACTGAAGGGCCCATGTATTCAGTTAAAGCCTAAAGGTCAGCAGTGGACAATTGGTAGCACAGATTTCTGAACTCACCCTGTTTCCAATGTGTATCACCCAAAATCAATGTGTCAACACCATTTTGGTGGCTGAATCTTGTGTAATACTGTGAAAGAAAGACCTTGTTCATCAGAGAGAATGATCCACTTGCTAGGCCATCCTCTTAGAACCAGTCCCTGGATGTGGAACCCCGATACAACCCCATAGACATGAATCCTAGAACTCTTTGGGGCATCTGGTCAACTCTACATATGAAGTAAAGAGTTGAAGGGTGCCCCAAAGGGGAGAAAAAGGGACAAGTACCCACTCAAGTTCCTGTCTGGGCCTGGGGTAGTCCCAAGCACTGGAGCGGTCATAGAAAGTTTTGAGGAAGGCATTCCAAAACATTGGAAGTGGGGGATTCTCAAGCTCTGCGCCTAGGGAAGGGGCCCTGTTTGTCTGGGTCTAAGGGCAGTGCTGGAAGAATTCATCAGCATCTTAAAGAAATAAACTACATTGCTATGGGGAAGGATTTATTTTCAATATATGATGAAATTTCCAGTCTTTCATTTTATGTGAATGAGACTGTGAATGATTCCTTCAGAACAGCCTGATGTAGTTTGGATCCTCAGTCTATGTATCAGTGTGAATTACTTCAGGTTTAATAAAATCTGAATATTTATGGTTGTTATGTTTGTGACAACAAATTAACAAATTTGTTATGTTTGTGACAACAAATAAACAAATATTTGCTAAGGATTATTGCATTTATAGCACTGTGCTAAACTCTTTGATTAGAATAAGGCATATATTAAACCCAAATCTTACTTTCAAGGAACTTATATTCTATGAAGAAAAATAAAGAGGAGGAAGACTAACAAAATAATTAAAAGGTTAACACCCAGTTTTGGCTATAAGAAGAGATTATTTCATAATTTAATATAAAGTCAAAATACATTAATTATTGTTTTTTTGTTGTTGTTGCTGTTGAAACAGTTTAAATTATCAAGTTAATTGGTCAAATGATGATATTGTAAAGGAGTCTCTTCAATATTTCTTGTCTATTAGTTTACATTTACTTTGAATTAGCTGAAACCTTGGGCTACCCTTGGAAATAAAATACAATATATATTTAATCAACAATTCTGTAAATTAAAATATATATCACTTAAACCCACTTAACAATCATGCCAGGAAAAGCGAATGAGCTATTTTAGCATGTGAAAACTTGCTGTTGCCAATTCCCCCTCTGTTCCAGGAAAGTACTGTCTATCTTAAAACTGCCAAACACAGGAAGTAACCACTCAGTAGAATTTTTTATTTTATACACTCAAAAAGAAATGGGCTCTGAGTATCCTCCTTTACCTGGGAGATAAGACACTGATCATTTTGCTGACTCTCTCAGTTGGAAGAGAGCCAAGATAATAATGGCTATCTGAGGATCTTCAAAGATTTAATCTTGGAGATGAGTTCTTTACAGGGCTCAATTCCTTTTGCTTTCCCAACCTGTCTAGTTTCTGAAGTGGCTTTTAGTGTAAAGGTACCTGACAGAGGTGTGCACCTTCTGAAAGCCAAGTTGCTGAACTTCATTTCTGTAAATCTCAGCGGCACTTGCTGGAGTTGGCTACAGTAGTGCTTAGGATCAAGAGTTGTGCTGCCTGGGATCCTGAGACCAAGCCCAGACTTTTCAATGACTCAACCCAGGCACCTCTGCAGCCAATAAACCCACTATGGAGGCTCAGAAGGGACAGGACAAAGCAATGTGTAGATGTGGAAGAAGTGCCCCAGTTGAAGGTAAAATTCAGCCAGCATTCATTCATGTGTTCATCACTCTTTCTTCCAGGTTGTTTAGTGCCTGCTGTGTGCTAGGCACTGTTTCTACAGTAGAGTATACAACAGTGCACAAGGCAAAGTCTCTTCCCTCCTGAAGCAGAATTCTTGTGAGGAAAACATACAATAAACAAATAAAAACACATATGAAATAATGGAAGTTGGTGATAAGTGTTATGAGGAGAAATGTAGCACAACATTTTATTTAGAGCAAGACTAAGTTGCTATAACAAAGAAAGTCCCTAAAATTCAATGACTTAAGGAAGCTAGAAGTCTGTTTCTCCCTCAGTGTGGGTGAGTGTTCCAGGTTGGTGGACAACTGTGTTCCACCTGGCCATTCAGGGACTTAGATTCCTTCCTTTGTGTTGCTTCATAATCCCCCCTAGGGCCTTGTTGTTATCCGCATGGCTGAAACTGCCTGGCCACTGGGCCCTAGACAGCAGGAAGTAGAAAGAGAGCAAGAAGAAGGCATAGCCATGGCTTTATGGAGCTGGCTTGGAAGGAGCATGCATCACTTACATTTACATTCCATTGGGGGGAACTTAGCGAAAGGTGATTAACTACAGGATGGAAGGGGGATAATATAATGTAGTTGGGAATCTCTAATTCTATCATTGTAGGAAAGAGAAAGGATAGATTTTTGCAAATAGCAGGCTCTGTCACACAGAGTAAGGGTTAGAGTGATGGGGACGGGAGCTTGAGCTAGATTTGAGAAGCCAACTTTGAAGTGGGACCCAAATGAACTGGAGGAATGAGCTGCATGAATATCAGATGGAAAAGAATTCTAGACAGATGGAACACAAGTCAGGCAAGTGCTTGGCTCTTTTGGAAGAAGGAGGTTCATGTAGTTTTAAAAGTTAATAAGGGGGGAAAGTAAGTAGCTTGATGCCAAATTATGAAAATCCTTGCAGGACTTAATAAGGCCTTGGAAACGTATTCTTTGAGAGGATGGTATAATAGAAAGGAGAAAGATCCTTCAAGAAATGTTGGCTAACAATGGGACATAGGCAGACCAGTAGAGAGCAGCTGTGAAAATGTTAGAAAGTATTCCTCCATGAAAAAGACATTCACCCTGAGGGCGTCAAATGGCGAGGACAGATTCATTTTACGATCCTACCTTCCACCTCTGGCTTCCATGTGCTTTCAAGGAAAAGAGATTTTACTTCTTTGAGTTTATACTGTTCATAATCAGGACCAAGTATTGAGTGTCCTTTTAACTGCCACCATAATTCAAGAAAAATATTACTGTAGCTACAGTAGCCAACACTATTTACAGCAATACCTCAGACTACTTAACATTTTATTTATACTAATGAAAAAGCACTTAAATTCATTTGTATAGGCTGCTCTTTCCAAGAGATTGAGAATAATGAATATGTGCTATAAATATATGAAAATGACTGATTTCATTATTCTTCTAATAGTTGTTCCTGATAAAAGGAATTTAAAATGCAGACTGAAGTTTAGCTTAATGCACTTTTGTAAGTCACAATTTATATAGATTTTTTCCTGCTAATGACTGTCTTTCCTTATTATTATCTAAGTAGTTTGCAAGTGGTGAACAATTAAAATTTAATGTTTCTCTTAATATTGGAAATAAGATTAAGATAGAAGGCTCTCCACACGTCTTATTTTAACAAGTGTACAAAAACCAGACCTTTGAGAAATAAATTCCCCTGTCTCTCTTGTACTTCTCTTGCACTCATCTTGGCAAAATCGCTATCCTAGGTGAACTTAATTATCCACCTTAGTTAAGTCTGTATTCAAGATGCTAATTGCCACTGTAGAAAAATAATTAAACAACTCGTAAATTGGAGACAATTCTGGATCTTCAGCAATGCTTAGCCATTCCAGTATTGATTCTTAATCAACTTTCTTTGTTGGTATAACATATAATGGCTGTTTCCAACATTCTCATACTCTTCAAACATATCAGCCTTACTTATGCTTCCCCACTCTCAGCAAAGGCCTCCTCTCTTCAACAGCATACAGGAATTCTTCATTTCCTGACCCCAAATTTACTGTTCTACACACATTCTCCCTTTCTTTTCCCCTTTCCCATCTGTTAGGTAGAGGCAGTATCTCTTGTCAAAGACAAATTTTAGCCCTGTGCCCTGGGTGCCATCCTCTCAAGCCTCCCTAGCACTTCCATTACCGATAACTTCAACCTCTCCTCTGTTGGCTCTTACTCATCAGCATTTAAGAGTTTCTTCTATTTTTATATCCCATTTCTCTTGCATTTTCAGAGGGCTCTCTATCAATTCCCATTTTCTCAACTTCTTTTCTTTACTCAGACTGCTACAGTCTGGCTTCCATCTATACCACTTCTCTGAAGCTGCTTCACTCAAGGTCTTCAATGAAACTTGTTGTTAAATCTAATGATCAATTGTTGCACATAACTTTCAACTTGTCCAAAGCCTTGCTACTCACAGTTTGATTTCCAGAATGGCATCATCATCACTTCGGTGCTTGATGGAAGTGAGAATATCAAGTCCCACCCCAGATCTACTAAATCAGAATCTTAGGCCCAGGAAACCATGTTTTAACAAGCTTGAGAAATCACGATAATCATGCACACTATAGTTCTGAAACCATTGGTTGGGATGAATAACGCAACAGTTCTTCCAAATCCCAAACACATGGTCCAATCACATTGTTCACTCAGCCCAGGCATCTGTCCCAGAGCTGGGTACTCCTATAGGCCATGTATTTTTCCTTTGGGATGGATGTAGCTGATGATTTAGGGATGTTGGTATCCCTTCCTGGACCACAGCTTGACTGCACATTTTTCATTGCCTAAGGAAATGCTCCTTTCTATAATAAGTCAGAAGAGTTAACTTGGTTCTCAAGGTATCTGCTGAATGATGAGGAGGTGTCCATTACAGAAATTGTGGAGCCAACCAGGACTAATTCTTTTAATGGTATTCTTCCCCTTGGCATCCTGGATTTTGAATAAAAATAGGTTTACTCTTCATCAAGATTCTCCAAGTCTGACATCAGCCATATACATTTATCTTTATAGGTTAGTAACTCCTGTGTGTGTCAGGATTCTAAGAAACAAACTCTGGTTGATTAAGCAGAAAAATAATTTATTAAATGGATATTGAGGGATCTCACGGAATAGGTGAGAGGGCTTATCAACCAGACTTGAACCCATATTTCAGGAACAATTCCCACAATCATGTTCCACAGCTGGTCTGATGAGGAAACCTCTTGTTCAACAGTTCTTGCACAGTAGATATTACAGTTGGCAAGCCCATGGCTACCGTGTTCCAAATTTAACTTTGCAATCAGTGATGGCCCAAATCTGATGCCTCTACCACTACTTTCACCAGAAAATGGATTCCACATGGTCTTATTCCCTGTTTCCCTAGGTGGCGCACTTCTCAACTGGAATCTCCAACAGGTACTTTTGGTGGGTGGCACCTGTGGAGTGAGTTGCTATTTGGTGTATTGTGGGAACACAGGCTCAGGCACAACGGAGACGTCCAGCAAATGAACACTTCATTGCTTGCACAGCACAAAGGATCCAAAAAAGCAGGGGAAAATATCCCACCTTGGCTGGTCCCCCAGGGAGGCCAACTGCTAGAGTGAGTGTTGGTGGGTGGCAACTCTGCATGCCTCTCTTCATGTCAAGGATGTGGGACCAATTGTGGCTGGTCCCCCCAGGGAAGCCAAACTGTTTGTAACCTCAACATGCCTCTCTTTGCACATAAATGAGGGATACATGTACTGACTGAGTGCTGAGCTTTCATCTACTCCAAGGGGAGGGCGCTCTGCTAATAAGCAAACTTTATGCCCTGGTAAGCACCTGAAACTGGTTAAGATTTAACAACTCTCAGCTGCCTGCAGTCTCTTGTGAAATAGAAACATACAGAACACCTGCATACAAACAAACAAGAGGCGAAAAGGCAGGGAATAGGTGAGGCCTGGGAGATGTATCTTTGAGTTCCCCAATAGCATCTAGATTATATACTTGAACTTTAGTTGCAAAGAAGGCTGGGAAAATTGTGTATGGCTTCCTTCATGGAAAGGCAGAGAGCAAATGTAGCAAATTCCTCAACATAGGAAGGTTCAAAATTCTGGCCAGAAAGAAAATCAAGAAAATATTTACTATAATTCTGAAGACACGCTCAGAGAAGAGGGTATATGTTAGGGTAATATGTGTGCTGATGTAGTGGGGTGGGGGGGGGATTAGGAGATGTTATATTAGTTGACCAGGGCTACTTGTCTTAAATAACAAGAATTAATTGTCTCACAGTTTTGGAAGCTAGAAGTCCAAAATCAAGGTATTGGCAGTCCATGCTTTCTTTGAAGTCTGTAGTGTTCTGGTGGTGGCTTGCTGGAAGTCCATAACTCAATCCTTGCCTCTGTCACATGGTCATCTGTCTCCTGTGTCCTCCTCACTCCTACTACCATGACCAAATTTCTTCTGTTTATAAAGATTCCAGTCATATTGTGTTAAGGCTCACTTTCATTTAGTTTGGCCTCATCCTAAGAATCTTTGAAGATCCTATTTACAAATTAGTTCACACCACAGGAATGGGGGTGAGGATTTGAGCATGTTATTGTGGGGGACATAATTCAATCCATAGCAGGTGGTACTCAATACATAAGAATTTTTATAGTCAGTCATGCGGATCAAAATAAACTTCTTTAATTCATTATTCATTCTGGGCCACAACGTATTATGTATTTAAATCTAAACTATAAAATATGGCTTTTACTTTTTTTCCAGGCCAGATAATCACACTATTTAGGAAATTCTCCATGCATTGTTTTCAGGCTTCATTTTTCTTGATCTTTCAGCAGCATTTGACTTTTTTCTGTATTGCTTGATGCTTGTCATCCCTGTAAGTGTAAAATTCATGAAGGCACAAAGCAATTCTGAGAGATAATTTTAGAAGTAGATTCTATGGTTCATCTCTAGTGCCTGGCACTTAGTAGAGTGGCGGTAAATATTTGTTGAATGATTTTATCCATGGATGAGGGGTGGAATAATGGTTGTATCTCAATTCCCAACTTGTATTCTCCCACTCAGAAATTTTATATTTCTTGTTTTCCTTAGGCCCAGAATTTGTAAATTTATTACCACTTCTACCTTGGTAAAATTGTATGGAAATGCCATAAACTGATGGATATTACTAATTGAAGAAAGGAAACTCTGAAGATGGAAGATATTTTTTAAGGGTAGGATGTTTTATTTTGTTTGGCATTTATCCCCGCTCATTAAAATGGAGCTGGGGTTGGAGGACAGAGTCCTCCTTTAAGACTGTCAAATACATTCTGCTCATTTTTTAGATGAAAAGAATGAGATGCAGAGCAGTTAGATGACTTGGCCAAAACCAGAACTGGGACAGAATCAAGTTTCCTAGGTCTCAGTTTATAATTATTTTTCTACGACATTATACTGCTCTTCTAATCAATACAGTATGAGGGAGTGGAGATTTTCCAATATTTCATCTAAATTATGGAATCCAGTTTGTTACTTAACCAGAGGATAACATCACCACGATGGGAAAAGAGCACTAGATTAGTGCAGAAAGTCTTACAGCATCTTAGAGATCATGTTGCACAATCTCTCCCTAGCAAGAATTCCATCTGTATCACACATTATGCATTTGGATACACATTGCTTACTCTTGGATCTGCCGCTTCCTAATTGTGTTCCCTTTTGTTTTTATTCCCTGCAAGCTTAATCCACCACACTTGTTAAACAAGAGTACTAATATTTGCCCTGTGCATTTAATAAGGTATCTGTGAGGAGATAATAAGCCTATATATTTGAGTGTTCTTTGAAAAGACTAAATAGTATAATTACAATACACAATATCTTAGGAGAGGTTCTTTGAGGGCCTCATCACACACAGAGGTAACTTCAAGAAGTATCTCTTCTTGGATAAGATTAAACACTATCCATAATTAATATGGATTCCTGGAAAACACTGCTCTAAATCTGTATGCATCTGTATTTCCATGCTCAGAGCTACAGAGCTTTTGTTCACTCCCTGACTTAGATTTTCTGATTTGTCTCTGACCTTAATGCAAAGGACACAATGGTACTGATGTTTATCCTCCATTCTGGAGGCAGATATGCAAGTTTCAAAGAAATGGGGAACCCTGTCCTTGACCTAAAGCCATTTGTAAGTGGTCCAGTAGCTCTTCATGTCTGATTACAGCATTGCCAGAAAACTGAAATGAAAGGGATCTCTGACTATCTCCCTGCTGGTAAGTGGGGCAACAAGGATCAGAACCTGTGTCTGCCATTGCTCTTTTCACTGCACCAGGCAGTTCAAAAAAGGGAAAAGAAATAAAAGCTGAGCAAGACCAAGGCTAAGAGCCAACTGGGAGAAGAAATAGAGTTCTAAGATTTTAGAAGAGTACTTAAATTCTGTAGTTAAAAAGGAAAAGGAGATGGATAAGTAATTTCAGGGAGTTTAGGAAAAGAGAAAACAGTTTATAGATCTCTTAGCTGGAGGATTTGGAGAGTTGTTAGTAAATTTTATTGTTTTAATTTGAGAATGAATCAGCATTGCCTTGGGCAGCACAGCTGTCACTATCAGCGAGAGAATAATACAAGATCAGATTCAGCAGAGAACTTTGGAAAAAGACAATTTAATTCCTTCTCTCTTCCTTACTCTGCCCCCCACCTCCTCCTTTACTTCCAGCCCTTCAATCCCATGGAAGGGATGAGATTTTTAGTTAGTAAACTGTGCATTATTTGGAGTAGCATGAACAAAGTTGTTTTATCAGCCACATCATCCACTATTAATACTTACCTCTTTATACCAATCGTAATGGATATTATCTAGGGCCAACATAACCTCATCTAGATATATGGAGAAAAACCCAAATAGTAAAATGGGCCCTTCTCTTGTTTTTTTCCTTATTAATGCCTTTTACTGGTAAATAATGCTTTACCATATTATAAGGTGCTTACATATTATAGTCAACAAGTTTAGCAAATAAAAATACCAGATGTCCAGATAAATATGCATTTCAGATAAACAATAGATATTTTGTTAGTATAATATGTCCCATACAACATTTGGGATGTACTTATAAAATATTTATTTTTAATCTGAAATTCAATTATAACTGGGTGTCCTATATTTTATCTGACAACCATATTGTACGCCCATTTTCTCAATTAAGGTCTACAACAATTTTTTTATGAGATTAGGAGTTAGCATAACTCCCTTTTAAAGGACTCTTCCAAAGTTCTCCTATGACTCTGGCTACACAGTGGTGCATAGGTGCATATTTTCAAAGTCCCCGCAAGTCTGGAATTTTTAACAGACCAGGTGAGGTGGTGGGGTGGAGAATGAAACATGGAGAAATGGAAGAGATTGGTGTCATTAGAAGCAGGGCATCTCAGAATAGGATGGGCTGAAAATTCAAAAGAAACATGGTGAAAATAGGTCAGATTTAGATGATATCAATAATCAAGGCATAGTACTTGTTTGTGAGCAATGCATGATAGCCCAAGGCCCCCAGTGGAAGTGGTGTTATTGGACAAGTAGTAATATATGAGTATAAGTAGAACTATACGTAGTCACAGGGAAACCCAATTATTCAGGGAGGAGGAAGGATGAGGATGCCTGCAATATATGAGGGTAGAGTGATGGGGTCCAGTTCTTAGGGAAGAGAAGCAGGTAATAGGTAGGTACCAGATCCAGGGACAGCACAGAGGAGGGAGCATTTGAGCTGGGTTTCAGACGTGGAAGGAAGGGATATTTCAGTCATTCAGGGAGATTAAAGTTTTGATTTTCTCTTTTCACCAAAACCTCCAGATAGATTTAAAAATTAAATGTATAAAATATAGAAGAAAATATAAATATAGGTTAAATAGATTTGAAATTGCCACTGACTTTTCTAAGCGTAAATTCAAAGAAAGAAAACTGAGGAAATAATTTCAACAATTTAAACACATAAACTTTTCTCTCTTCCAAAATACCATAAAAATCTTGAAAATCAGTTGTCAAATGGGAACAAATTGCAATATAGATGACAAAGCATAGATATCTTTATTATACAAAAAGTCTTTACAAAACATTAGGAAAACACAAATTCCTCAATAGAAAAAAAGGGGGAGGTGGAAGACAGAGACAGTTTATAGGAAAGAAAATACCAATGATATTTAACATAACATTCAATAGCACTAAAAAATATGAATTAAAATAAAACACATTTTCATTTGTCAAAGTGACAAAGTTTAAGAGAATAATTATTAGTGCTAGTGAGACTATAAAGTAAATTCAGTGCCCCCTGTGGGAGTTAATTTTGTAGTCTGTTGGATTAGCAGTTTGCCTTTATACAAAGGCTCAGAAAATGCTCAAAAAATCCATAACCTGTGATCAGATGATGCTGTTTCTAAGAATTATTTCTAAGAGAATAATTAGAAATTCAAATACAAATTTTTGTGAGAGTATTGAGTAAAGCATTTAAAATAATAAAAATAAAAACAACCAAAGTGTTTTCTATGTAGAATCAGTCAAGTAAGCCATCTGCATTAGAGAAGGGAATATTAGATTACCCTTAAAAATTAAGTTTTGGTGAATATTTACTGCAAGGGAATATTGATCCAGAGAAAAATTAAGTGGAAAACAAAGGGAAAAGAACTATATTTTTTGGAAACAAATAAGTAAATAAAGAGACAAACCTGGAAGGACCTCATGAAAACAATAGTGAGCTTATGAATGATTTTAACATTCCCCTGTATACTTGATAGGTCCTTTATATTGTAACTTCTATAATTGTAATATTTTGAAATTAAACTTCTAAATGAAGTACAATGTATATAATGAAATGTGAACAAATCACAAATTAACAGCTGGATGATTTTTTATAAACTTAAACACTCTCTTGTAATCAACAACAAAATGAAAATAGCACATCATCAGCACTGTCCCAGATGCGGCCCTGACTTCTATCACCGGTGCCTACTTTTACCAGATTTTAAATATTATATAAATGAGACACACAATGTAGTGCTCATTGTGTTTGGACTTTTGTGCTTATATTTATGTTTGTGAGGTTCATTCTTCTTGCATGTAGCAGTATTTTGTTTATAATGTTCCACTGCATAAATATACCACCATTAATTTAGTTTTTCTATTATTGACAGAGATTTAGGCTATTACAAAGAGATATGCTAACGTACATATTTTTTACTATGTGTTTCTTGGTGAACACAATTATGCATTTCTGTTCAGCATATATATTGTAGTGAAATTACTGGGTTGTAGTCAGGTCTGTTTAGCTTTATTAGATATTGCCAAACCATTTTCCAAAGTAGTTGAACAAATTTATACCCCTACCAGCAGTGTATGAGATTTCTAGTTACTCTACCTTCCTATCAACTTTAGAATTGTCAGTCTATCTTTAAGTTTAACTGTTCTAGCTGGTGTGCATTGAGTTCATTGTGATTTAATTTATTTGTATTTCCCTGATATCTTGTGAGACTGCACACTTTTTCATAGGTCATTGGCCATTTATTCATCCTGTATTGGAAAGTTTCTCTTTATTTTATTGATTTGTAATAATTCTTTATACATATAAGACATGAGTCTTATTTTGAATGTATGTATTGCAAATATTTTCTTCCACTTAATAGTTTACTCCTTTAGTCTCTTAATGGTGTCTTCTATGAACATAAGTTCTTGATTTTAATATACAGTTATCCCTACCACATTGGGACTTCCCCCACTGTGGTTTCCATATATTGCAGATCAGCATAAGAAATTAAATGGGAAATTTGGGGGAGTTTTACAGAAGCAGCAGATGACATGCAAAGGCCAGCAGACAACAGAAAAAGTTTAGAAACTCAGAAATGCATAAAAATATATGTATAGTTTTATATATCAAGATATTTTATCTTTTAGTACCATTAATATAGGCAATTTTTTAAAAGTTAAAATAAGTACAAAGTTAAAGTTTGTGAAAAGAATGTGAAAGCCAGCAGACTACACACAAAGGCTAGAAATATAGAGATATCTTAAAAAGTTTAGTAAGTCAGAACTGTACAACATGTATGTGCTGTTATGTATAATATTAACTGTATATATACATTTAATAACATAAATGAACAGCTACACAATTTTTTTCTTAAAATTAAATTTGTATAAAAAGAACTGTGATTCTACACATTGGTTTGGGGATGCCAAGCATGTTTATGGCAATCTCTCACCTGACATCCCACAGTGATCTCACAGTGATCTTTGCATCTCAAGTTTCTTGTATCTTGTGTCGCTCAAATGCCATAAACTCTATTAAAATCATGGGTCCCAAGCATAGTGTTCCTAGTGGCTGGGAAAGTGCTCACCAGAAAGAAAGGAAAGTGATGAACTGAAAGGAAAAGAAAAACTATTAGATATGCTGCCTTCAGACAAAACGACCACTGTGTTTGGCACCATTACAGTGTTAATGAGTGGACTGTAAGGTATATCAAGAAAAAAGAGAAGGAAATCCATGAAGCCATTGCTGCAGCTACACCAATTGCAAAGTATTTGCATAAACAATAAGATCCTCATCTCTCTCACATAGAAAGTGCAACATTATTTTGGGTGCAGGATTGTTATAAAAAAGACATTCTGGTAGTCTCTGGCATCATACAAAAACAGGCTCAATCTTGATATGAGTCCCTAAAGGAAAATGGAGGTGAATGGTCTACCCCTATGGATTTTCAGGCCAGCAAAATCTGGTTTGAAAATTAAAAAGAAAAAGTTAAGCCTACACAATGTAAAAGTAACTGGAGGGTCAGCACCTGCAAATCTAGAGGCAGCTAGGGAGTTTCTCGAAACCCTGAAGAAACTGATTGAAGAGAAAGGCAACAAACTGGAAGAGATATTCAATGTTGACAAAACTGCCATATATTGGGAAAAAATTGCCTCAGAGGACATACATTGGCCAAGAAGAGAAGCGAGCCCCATGTTTTAAAGCCACAAAGGATAAGGTAACCTTGCTGATTTGTGCAAATGTCGTAGGGTTCATAATAAAGACACCCTTGATATATAAAGCTGCTGATCTTTGAGCTTTGAAAGGAAAGGACAAGTACCAGCTGCTTATCTTCTGGATGTTCATTAAGAAAGCCTGGACAACAAAAACACTTTTTCTTGACTGGTTTCATCAATGTTTTGTGCCAGAGGTTAGCAAATACATTGCCAGCACACACTTTAAGGCGTTATTGCTTCTGGACAATGCCCTTGGCCACCCAGAACCCCATGAATTCCATGTTGAAGGCGTTGAAGTCCTCTACGTGCCACCTAACGCAACGTCTCTCGTTCAGTCTCTTGATCAGGGGGTAATATGGACATTTAAGGCACACTACACATGCTACTCTTTGGAGTGGATCATAGAGACTATTGAAGAAAACCATGACAAAGTCAACATAATGAAAGTGTTCAATATTGCCAATGCCATTTATGACATTGAGAGAGCTGCAAAAGTTAAAAAAAAGAAAAAGGAAAAGAAAAAATTCAGACTTCTTCTCTGGTACAAAGGGAGGACCAACCAAAAAATGTTACACGTATTTTCCAGATAGCGAGACGCCATGCTCCTAACCCCCTCCCTCCACCCCTGCATTATGGAAGGGTTAACTGTAAGTCTAATTTTCAATCTTTTCCTTTATGGTTAGTATTTTTGTGGCTTTTAAAGAAAACCTTTAATCTACCCTAAGATGATGAAGATAACTTCTTATGCTATCTTCAAGTAGCTTTATTTTTATTTAACCTTGATTTTTAGAATTACAGTTAATCTAGAATTGAATTTTACATTTTGTGGGAGGTGAAGGTCAATATCTCTTTATTTAAATCTTTATGTTTATTCAGTTGAATCCACACAGTTTATTTAAATGATCCTCTCCTTTCTCCACTGCACTGCAGCATCATTTTCACACACATACGAAACAGTGACTGTGGAAATATGGTTTTGTTTCTAGACTTTCTACTTTGTTTAATTGAATTATCCACTTTTCTGCCTATTGACAGTATTTTAAATATAATAACTTTATAAATCTTGGTATCAGGCAGAATAAGTTCTAAAAACATTGTTATTCTTCTTTAAAAGCATCTTGACTTTTCTTAACCCATTGCATTTTCATTTGTCATCCCACTAAAAATATGATGGAATTTTGATTGAGATTGAATTAGGTCTGTAGATAAATATGGGGGAAATTGTCATCTTTACAATATTGAATCTTCCAAACAACAAACATGATATTTCCCTCAATTTACATCTTCTTTTATACTTTTCAATAATCTTTTTTGTGTTTTTTTTTGTATATTTTTCTCATATATATTTTGTTAAACTGATCACTGTAAACTGTCTTCCACAGCAGCTGCACCATTTTACAGTCCTACCAGCAATGAATGAGTGTTCCTATTTCTCCACATTCTCTCCAACACTTGTAGTTTTCTGTTTTTTTGTTTTGTTTTGGTTTTTATTTAATAGTAGCCATTCTAGTGGATATAGAATGATATATCATTGTGGTTTTGATTTGATTTCGCTAATAGCCAGTGCTATTGAGCATCTTTTCATGTGCTTTTTAGCAATTTGTATATCGTCTTTGGAGAAATGTCTTTTTAAGTCTCTTGGTCATTTTTAAATTGGGTTGTTTGTTTTTTTATTGTTGCGTTGTAGGATTTATTTATATATTCTGGATTTTAAATATGCATTGGGTATATGGTTTCCAATTTTTTTCCTAGGGAGGAGGTTGTATTTTCATGTTTGTAACAAATTCCTTTGAGGCATAAAAGTTTTTAATTTTGAGGAGGTGCCATTTATCTATTTGTTCTTTCACTTTGTGCTTTGGGTGTAAAGTCTAAGAAACCATTGCCTAACACAAGATACTGAAAATACTTCCCTACATTTTCTTCTAGGAGTTTTATTATCTTGGTTCTTATATTTAGGTCTAAGTAAATTTTTGTATATGGTGTGAGATAGGGGTCCTTCTTCATTCTTTTGCATATGGATATCCAATTCTCCCAACACCATTTGTTGAAGAGACTTTTCTTTCCCAATTGAGTAGACTTGGCAGCTTTGTCAAAAATCATTTGGCCATAGATGTGGTGGTCTATTTTTGAACATCAATTCAATTCCATTGGTCAATATATTTATCTTTGTGCCAGTACCAGGCTTTTTTGACCACTGTAGCTTTGTAATGTTTTAAAATCAGGAAGTATGAGTTCTCTGACTTTGTTCTACTTTTTCAATATGTTTTTGGCTTTTTAGGGTCCCTTACCCTACCATATAAATTTGATAATTGACTTTTCCATTTATGCAAATGGAAATGTTGGGATTTTGATTGGGATTGTGTTGAATCTGTAAACCATTTTGCATAGAATTGGCATCTTAGTGATAATTCAGTCTTCCAATCAGTGAATATAGAATGCCCTTCCATTTCCTTAGGTTTTATTTTATTTCTATTAGCAATATATTGTAGTTTTATGCATAAAAGTCCTTTACTTCCTTGGTTAAATTTATTCCTAGACATTTGATTATTTTAATTGCTATTGTAAATGGATTTTTTTCCCCTTGATTTCCTCCTCAGGTTGCTCTTTACTAATATATATAATAACAACTGATTTTTGCTTGTAGATTATGTACCCTGCCACTTTACTGAATTCGTTTATTAGATCCAGTAGCTTTGTTGTAGATTTTTCAGAACTTTTTATATATAGGATCATGTCATCTGCAACAAGTGAAAGTTTTACTTCTTCCTGTCCAAATGGATGCCTTTTAGTTTTTTCTTACCTAACTTCTCTGTCTAGAACTTCTAGTACAATGTTGAATAAGAGTGGTGACAGTGGGCATCCTTGTCTTGTTTCAGGTCTTAGAGAGAAAATGATGTTAGCCATGGGTTTTCATATATGCCCTTTATCATGCTGAGGAAGTTTCTTTTTATTCTTATTTTTCTAAGTGTTTTATCAAGAATTTGATAAAGTGTTTTATCAAATGCCTTTTCTGAGTCAATAGAAGTGATCGTGTGGGGTTTTCCCCTTTGTTTTGTTAGTGTGGTGTATAACACTAATTGTATTGCATACCTGGAATAAAACTCATTTGACTTTTTGATGTACAATTAGATTCAATTTGCAAGTACTTTCTTGAGGATTTCTGTATCTATAGTCATAAGAAATATTGATCTGTAAAACTTTCTTTTCTTTTAGTATCTTTATCTGGCTTTGGTATTAGGGTAATGTTGGCCTCATAAAATGAGTTTATAGTGTTCCTTCCTCTTCAATTGTTTGGTAGAGTTTGAGCAGGATTTCTATTAATTCTTGGTGGAATGATTGGTAGAATTTACCTGTGAAGCCATCTGATCCTGGGTTTTTCTTTGTTGGGAGATTGTTGATGACTGACTCAATCTCTTTACTTGTGATTGGTTTCTTCTCAAGTCAGGGTAGGTTGTTCATGTGATTCCAGGACTTTGTCCATTTCATCTAGATTGTCTAATTTGTTGGTATACAGTTGTTCATAGTATACTCTTATCATCCTTTTTATTTATGTGGGGTCAGTAGTAATGTCCTCTATTTCATTTCTGATTTTATTTATTTGTGTTCTCTCTTTTTCCTTTGTCAGTCTAGCCAAGGGCTTGTCAAATTTATTGATCTTTTCAAAGAAAAAGCTTTAGTTTTTGTTAATTCTTTCAATTGTTTTCTTCTTCTCAATTTCATTTATTTCTGCTCTAATCCTTGTTATTTCTTCATTCAATAAGTTTTGATATGTTGTGTTCTTGTTTTCATTTGTCTCAAGTTGTTTTCTGGTTTCCCTTGCAATTTCTTCTTTGACCCACTGATTTTTTAAGGGTGTTATTTAACTTCCATAAATTTTGGATTTTCCAGTTCTCCATGTGTTATTGATTTCCAGCTGAATTCTGTTTTGATCAGAGAATGTGCTTTGTATAATTTCAATCTCTTAAAATTTATTAAGATTTGTTTTTTGACCCAACAGTGGTCTATCCTGGAGAATGGTCCATGTGCACTTGAGAAGAATGTATATCTTGCTGTGTTGAGTTGGGGTCTAGTGCATTTATCATATTATTCAAGTTATCTGTTTCCTTATTGATCATCTCTCTAAATGTTGTATCTATTGATGAGAGGGGTGTATTGAAGTCTCCAACTACTACTGTAGAGGTGTCTATTTCTCCACTTTTTGCCAGTGTTTGTCTCGTGTTTTTTGGTCATTGTTGTTAAGTGCATAAATATTTATCATTGTTATTCTTCTAGATGGATTTCTGTTTTAATTAATATATAGTGTCTTTCTTCATCTCTTTTAATAGCTATTAACTTAAAGTCTATTTTGTCTGATAGTAGTATAGCAATCTCAGCTCTTTTTTTGGTTACTATTTGCTTGGAATATATTTTTCCAAACTTTCACTTTCAGCCTATTGTGTCTTTGGGTCTAAGGTGAGTCTCTTGTAAACAATACATAGTTTGATCATGCTTTTTTAAAAATCCCTTCTGCCCAACTGTGTCTTTGTTTGGAAGTTTAATCCATTAACATTCAATGTTATTACTGTAAAGGCAGTACTTACTTCAGCCATTTTGTCCTTTGATTTTTGTATGCCATATCTTTTCTTTTTTATCTCTCTTTTCTTTTATTGCAAAGTCCTTTTCTGTATAGTTAATCTTCTGTGAGGTATCTGACTAATCCCTTTCTCATTTCTGTTTCTATATTTTTAAAA
>JAQZBX010035881.1:0-24395 GCA_029593785.1 Cabassous unicinctus
CGAGGAAGATGAACAGACACAGTAAGTGCAAAACAACAAGGGGGTAGGGAGAAATAAATTAATTAATTTTAAAAAAAAGTAAATAAGAGACACTTTTTCTGGCCTTTACAGCTTCCCTCCCCAAGGCCCTTAGAAGTGGATCTGCAACCCATTACTGGGTCCATGGCCCAGATTTGAGTAACTAACAGGGACAATTCTAAAGACCTAGAACAGGTTGAACCAAGAATCAAAGAATGGCAGTAACACACAGCCTCCCACCACTAAATCCCTATGAAAGAGAGAGAAATTGAGCATCAGCATAAACTCACCATCATAATCAGATGCCTAGGTGTCAGCAAAAAGTTACAGGCCATACTAAGAAAATGGAAGAACTAACCCAAGCAAAGGAATATATCAAAGCCCCAGATGACACACAGGATTTGACACAACTAATCAGTGAAATTAATACAAGTTTCCAAAATCCAATTAATGAGTTGAAAGTCAATATGGCTAAAGAGATAAAGGACATCAAGAAGACGATGAGTGAACACAAAGAAGAATTTGAAAACCTGAATAGAAAAATAACAGAGCTCATGGGAATGAAAGACACTATAGCTGAGATCAAAAACACATTAGAAAAAAGAAAGATAAGAAGAAAAAAAAACACATTAGAGACATACAACAGCAGACTTGAAATGATAGAAGAAAGAATAAGTGATACAGAAGACAGAATAAATAAATAAATAAATAAATAAATAAATAAATAAATAAATAAATAAATAAGGCAAGCAGGTGTCCTTAGCCCTGGTTTGAGCAGCTAAAAAAGGGGAAATCCTAAATATCTAGAATAAGTTGAACCAAGAGTCAAAGAACACAGCTACTTAACAGTAAGTCCCTAGGCAAGAGGGAAAAATTGACCATCAGAGGAAATTCATCAACATATTCAGTTGCTTAGACACAAGCAAAAAATTACAAGCCATACTAGGAAACAGGAAGAGATGGCACAGCTAAAGGAACAAACCAAATAATACTGAAGAGATACAAGATTTGAGACAACTAATCAACGGTAATCACACAAATCTCCTAAATCAATTCAAAGAATTGAAGGAAAAATGACTAAAGAAATAAAGGATATTAAAAAGACATTGGATACTTACCTGGCAGGGGAGATACCATATCACAAAGGTGGTTTTCCCGGGTGAGGCTTATCCATTGCACTCTGGATGTGCTGACCCCTGCAATTTCCCCAATGCAGGAAACTCAACTGCATAATTTGTGGTAGTGGGGAACTGTTTTTGCGCTCTCCCCTGGGGAGACACTGGGTCATCATAAAGAACAATTTGAAAGCCTGAAAAGAAAAATAATAAAGTTTATGGGAATGAAAGACATGATGGATGAGATTAAAAATACATTAGAGGCACATAAGAGCAGATTTGAATTGCTCAAAGACAGAATTAGTGATTTCGAAGACAGAACATTCGAGCTAGAAAAGACATGAGGACAGAAAGAGAAAAGAATGGGAAAAAATGGAACAAGGTCTCAGGGAATTGAATGACAATGCGAAATGCACAAACATACATGTTATTGGTGTCCCAGAAGGAGAAGAGAATGGAAAAGAGGCAGAAAGAATATTAGAGGAAAAAGTCACCAAAAACTTCTCAACCCTTATGAAAGACATAAATATCAATATCCAAGAAAGACAATGCCCCACAAACAGAATAAATCTGAATAGACCTACCCCAAGACACCTACTATTCAGAATGACAAATATCAGAGAAAAAGAGAGGATTCTGAAAGCAGCAAGAGAAAAGCAAAGCATCACATACAAGGGAACTTCAATATGATTAAGTGCCAACCTCTCATCAGAAACCATGGAGGCAAGAAGAAAGTGGTATGATGTATTTAAGGCACTGAAAGAGAAAAACTGCCAGGCAAGAATTCTGTATCTGGAAAAACTGTTCTTCAAAAAATGATGGTGAAATTAAAGTCTTCACAAATAAAAATTGAGAGAGTATGTTATCAGAAGACCAGAATTACAAGAGATACTAAAGGAAGTGTTGCAACCTGAAAAGAAAACACAAGGGCGAGAGATTTGGAGAAAAGTTTAAAAATGAAGATTATTAGGAAGGGCAAGTTAAAGGGTAAAAAGACAGACAATAGTAAGATATGACAACAGAAAGTCAAAGTTAAAAATGAATGATGTAAGTAATGCCTTTACAGTAATAACATTGAATGTTAATGCCCTGACCTCTCTAATCAAAAGACTTAGACTGATAGAATGGATTAAAAAAATATGAGCCATCTATATGCTGTCTACAAGAGATGCACCTCAAACATAAGGACACAACCAGATTGAAAGTGAAAGGTTGGAAAAAGATATTCCATGCATATAGTAACCAAAAAATAGCTGGAGTAGCAATATTAATATCAGACAAACTTTCAATGAAAAACTGTTATAAGGGATGAAGAAGGTTATTATATATTAATAAAAAGGGCACTTCACCAAGAAGAAATAACTGTACTAAATATTTATGCACTCAACCTGGGTGCCCCAAGATACATGAGGCACACACTGGCAAAACTGAAAGGAGAAATAGATGCTTCTACAATAATAATTGGAGACTTCAATACAGCACTCTCAGTATTGGATAGAACATCTAGATAGAAGATAAATAAAGAAAAAGAGAACTTGAATAACTTGAGACCTAACAGACATTTATAGATCATTGCACCTCAAAACAGCAGGATATACATTATTTTCAAATGCTTATAGATCCTTCTCCAGGATATATGTTTGGTCACAAGACAGGTCTCAACAAATTTTAAAAGATTGAAATTATACAAAACACTTTCTCTGATCATAACAGAATGAAGCTGGAAATCAATAGTGGATTTAAAAAGGGAAATTTCATAAACTTATGGAGATTAAACAACACACTCTTAAATAATCAGTGGGTCAAAGAAGAAATTGCAAGAGAATTCAGTAAATATCTTGAGATGAGTGACAATGAGGACACAACATATCAAAACCTATGGGACACCACAAAGGAAATGCTGAGAGGGAAATTTATAGCCCTCAATGCTTACATTAAAAAAGAAGAAAAAGCTAAAATTGAAGATCTAACTGCACACCAGGAGGAACTAGAAAAAGAATAGCAAAATAATCCCAAACCAAGCCGAAGGAAAGAAATAGTAAAGATGAGAGCAGAAATAAATGAAATCAAGAAATAAAAAAAAAAGAAAGAGAGAGAGAATCAACAAAACCAAAAGTTGGTTCTTTGAGAAGATCAACAAAATCAACAAACCCTTAGCTAGACTGACAAAGGAAAAGAGAAGATGCAAATAAATAAAATCAGAATGAGAGGGGGATACTATCACTGACCCCACAGAAATAAGAGATATCGTAAGAGGATACTATGAACACCTGTACACCAAAAAACTAGACAATGTAGACTAGATGGACTAATTCCTAGAAACACACAAACAACTTGCACTGACCCTAAAAGAAATAGAAGACCTCAACAAACCAATCACAAGTGAAGAGATTGAAACAAGCACCTCCCAAAGATGAAAAGCCCTGGACCAAATGGTTTCACAGGTGAATTCTTCCAATCAATCAAAGATGATCTAATACTAATCTTGCTCAAGTTTTTCCAAAAAATTGAGCAGGAAAGAATGCTACCAAACTCATCCTATGAAGCCAACATCACCTTAAATACCAAAACAAGATAAAGATACTATGAAAAAAGAAAATTATAGACCAATGTCTCTAATGAATATAGATGCAGAAATCCTTGATAAAATACTTGCAAACAGAATCCAAAAGCACATTAAAAGAATTATACACCACGATCAAGTGGGTTTTATCCCAGATATGCAAGGGTGGCTCAAAACAAGAAAATCAATTAGTGTAATAAACCACATTGATAAATTGAAGAAGAAAAATCACATGATCCTCTCAATTGATGCAGAAAAGGCATTTGACAAAATATTGTATCCTTTCTTGATAAAAACACTCCAAAAAAATAGGAATAGAAGGAAGCTTTCTCAATATGTTAAAGTGTATATACAAAAAACCTACAGCTAGCATTGTACTTCAAAAAGACTGAAAGCTTTCTCGCTGAGATCAGGAACAAAACAAGGATGCCCACTGTCACCACAGTTATTTAATATTGTGCGAGAAGGTCTAGCTACAGCAATAAGCTAGACAAAGAAATAAAATTCACCTAGATTGGAAACAAAGTCATAAAACTGTCTCAATTTATAAATGACATGATCCTATAGATAGAAAAGCCTGTAGTCTACGGCCATACCACCCTGAACGCGCCCGATCTCGTCTGATCTCGGAAGCTAAGCAGGGTCGGGCCTGGTTAGTACTTGGATGGGAGAAAAGCCTGTAAAATCCTCAACAAAGCTACTAGAACTAATAAATTAATCAGCAATGTAGTGGGGTATAAGATCAACAAAGTAAAACTTTCACTGTTCACTGATGATATTATCCTATATCTAGAAAATCCTGAAAAATCTACAAAAAGCTTCTGGAACTAATAGACAAGTTCACCAAAGTGGCAGGATACAAGACAAATATGCAAAAATCAATAGCATTTCTATACACTGTTGATGAGCAAACTGAAGAGGAAATAAGAAAAATTTATTCCATTTATAACAGAGATTAAAGAATCAAATATTTAGTAATAAACTTAACCAAAGACATAAAGGCCCTGGATTCAGAAAATTGTAAAACATTGCTAAAAGAAACCAAAGAAGACCTAAATAAATGGAAGGACATTCTGTGTTCCTGGACTAGAAGACTAAATATCATTAAGATGTCAGTTCTATCCAAACTGATTTACAGATTCAAAGCAATCCCACCAAAAATCCCAACAGTCTTTTTTGCAGAAATGGAAAAGCCAACTATCAAATTTATTTGGAATGGTAAGGGGCCCCAAATAGCCAAAAAATTTCTTTAAAAAGACAAATGAAGTTGGAGTACTCTCACTTCCTGACTTTAAAGCATTCTTCTTAGCTACTGTGGTAAAAACAGCATGGCACTGGCATAAAGACAGACAGACTGACCAATGGAACTGAATCAAGAATTCAGAAATAGACCCTCACATCTATGGTCAAGTGATTTTTGACAAGGCTGTCCAGCTCTCCCAGCTGAGCCAGAACAGTCTATTTACAAATGATACTGGGAAAACTGGAAATCCATATCCGAAAGAAAGAAAGAGGACCCCTATCTCACACCTTATACAAAAATCAACTCAAAATTGATCAAGGACCTAAATATAAAAGCGACAACCATAAAACTCCTAGAAGAAAATGCAGGAAAACATCTTCAAGATCTTGTGGTAGACAGCAGTTTCTTAAAACTTACACTCAAAGCATGAGCAACAAAATAAAAAATAGATAAATGGGACCTCCTCAAAATTAAACACTTTTGCACCTCAAAGGACTTTGTCAAAAGGGTGAAAAGGCAGCTGACTCAATGGGAGAAAATATTTGGAAATCACATATCCGATAAGGATTTAATATCCAGGATATACAAAGGGATGTTACAACTCAACAATAAAAAGACAAATGACCCAATTAAAAAATGGGCAAAAGACTTCAATAGACATTACTCCAAAGAAGAAATACAAATGGCAAAAAAACACATGAAGAAATGCTCAACATCACTCATGATTAGGGAAATGCAAATCAAAACTACAATGAGATATCATTTCACACCTATCAGAATGGCCACTATTAAAAAGACAGAGAACAAGTGTTGGAGAGGATGTGGAGAGATAGGAATACTTATTCACTGTTGGTGGGAATGCAGATTGGTACAGCCACTGTGGAGGACTGTTTGGCAGTTCCTAAAGAAGTTGAATACAGACTTGCCACATGACCCTGCAATACCACTACTGGGTATATACCCAGAAGAACTGAGAGCAGTGACACGAACAGACATCTGCACACCAATGTTCATAGCAACATTATTCACCATTGCCAAAACTTGGCAACAACCCAGGTGTCATTCAACAGATGACTGGATAAACAAACTGTGGTCTGTTCACACAGTGGAATATTATGCAGCTGTAAGAAGAAATGAAGTTGTAAAGCATATGGCAATATGGATGAACCTGGAGGACATTATATTGAGTGAAGCAAGCCAGACACAAAAGGACAAATACTATATGATTCGCTATTATGAAATAAATATAATGAAGTAAACTCATGCAGTTAATAGCTAGACTATAAGTCACCAGAGAAAAGAATGTGGTCAGAGAAAGGAAACTTGAGGTTTAATCAGTGCCAAATTGGTGAAAAGTTGTTTGTAAATGAATAGGAATGGTGACAACACATTATAGAATTTGTAATTGGTAATGCTAACATATGGAAACAATAGTCGTTTGTTTTTTGTTGTTTTTCTTTTTTTTTGTTTGAGTTATGAAAATGCTCTAATATCAATTGAAGTAATGAATGCCGCAACTCGGTGATTATGCTAAATGCCATCAGTTGTACACTTTAGATAAATTTTATGGTTTATGAAAAATAATTAGGGTGTGTTGGGGGGAAATATACCAAATGTAAGAAACGGACTATAGTTCTACTATAACTATAACTATAGCATAAAGTATTACTAAAGTAGTAATACTTTGACAATGCTCTTTTATAATTTGTTACAAATGTTTCACAACAATGCAAGGTATTGGTGGTGGGGTGATGTATGGGAGTCCTGTATAATGTTATTCATGTTTGTTTTGTAAGTTCATAACTTTTACTATACACTTATTGTTTATGTATGTTCATGTATGAATTATATACTTCAACAATTTTTTTTTAAGGAGGTACCAGGGATTGAACCCGGGACCTCATATGTGGGAGACAGGCACTCAACCACTGAGTTATATCCGCTGCCAATAATAAATTGTTTTTAAAAATGAAAAAAAAAAAGAAAGTGCAAATTGTGTGATTCTTTGTTCAGATGATGTTCTCTGTAACTTCTCATTAGAAACACATCAATTTGATTCTAGACAAACTCAATTTATTTGAAATGGATTGAGCGATCTCACTTGGCACAAGTTAACATAGCTATATCAGAGAGAATGCAATTAACTGCCCATGGTTATAGTTACTCACACCCCAGATGACCTTCTGCGAGTCACCCAGGTTTCCCTGTTTATATTCAAAAGCAGACCCTGGTGAGATGCTATAACAGATTCATCTCCCCCACCAGACACACCACGTCTGGAAATTTCATTACTGCTCAATCTTTACAGAAAAATGATGCGTGACTGACAGGCTGAAACCCTTCTTCATAAGTTTTTCTCCTTCCTAGCCAAAATGGAACGTTTTGCTAGGCGACTCTGCCACTGCGGAGGCAATGTTAGCACGAGGTCGCGCTGTGCCTGTCGGGCTGGACTTGTTGAGGACGACAGTGTTCTGTTCACCTTCCCCGTGTCACATGCTCCCGCTCGCTTTCCCTCATGTAATCCTTGCCCCCGTCTGGGAGGTAAGTCTTCTTAATCCCATATTCCTGCTAGGGAGACTGGAGCTTAGGTTGGTTAAGCAGCCTGACCGAGGTCCCGCTGGCGGTATCCTCGAAACGGGTGCCCTGCCTCCATGATTGGAAAGCCTCGGCTCCAGGAGCCGTTACATCTGCGCCGTGGGGGCTGCGCCCCCTCTGTTCCCGTCAGCCATGGAAACTGGAGGTGGGTGCCTCTGGCTGGACTGAAGAACTGTAACGAGATGAGAGGGGAGCCCAGCAGGTAGATATGATTGTGGGTGATCCCTAAGCTGGGTTAAGGGAGATGAACTGTGAGGCCCTCAAGGGGCTAACTCCAATGGTCAGGAAAAGTTACTTACCTTTTATAAGTCCTTATAACACTGCAGCCCTTCTAGAATAAGAGGATAATTCATCACCTCTCACAGTGAGGAGTAGATGAAGAGTCCTAAGAAGACAAGCACAAATTGGGCAAGAAGGAAGGAAACTGAGCCTGTCTGAGAGGAACTAAGCTTTCTACTCACATTATTTCTCTAAATCTTTAAAACATCATAGTGAGGGGAAATTTAGCATCTCCGTTTTACAGATGAGGAGGTCAAGTTTCAGAGAAATGATTGAATTTGTCTAAGACCATACTATAAGAAAATAGATGAATGGTACAACAGAGAGAGCATGAACTTTGAAATCAGATAAGGCTGGGTTCAAATTCAAGCACACTAATTACTTGTTTGGTGACATTGGATAAGTTACCATATCTATCCAAGCGTCACTTTCCTGGTCTGATAAGTATTTTATCACCTAAGAGGTTTGGGGTTACATGTAATAGAAAATCCGATTGAAAATGGCTTAAATGGTAAGGAAATTTTATTATCTCACAAAGTCAGAAATTCCAAGGTCAGGTCGATTTCGGCTGAATCAATTTAGTGGATCAATGTCATCATTAGAGATCTGGGTTCTTCCCAACTCACTGCTCTGCCGCCCTCTATATGTCAGCTTTGTCCCTCAGGCTAACTGCCTTCATGGTCTCAAGATGGCCGCCGCAGTTCCAGGTGTCACATTCAGACAAGACAGCATCCAGAGGAATGCGAGAGGCCAGCTCCTCTTACATGTCTCTTTCAATCAGCAAAGAAGCCTGTCCCAGAAGTCCTATGACCGCTGATTTGCTGTCAAATCCCATTGTCAAGAACTGAGTCACAGCCCATGTCTACACCAATCATCGGCAAGGAGAATCGGACTATTATGTTTCCCTTATGCCAATCAGGATTTAATTCTGAAGTAAATCCACATAAGGAAGGGCTGATTCCCAAACCAAATCAGTTCACTCCCAGCAAGGAAGAAGAGGGATGACTGGGTAGGCAAACATGAGCATCTTCTAGATAGAGTTGCCAGGTAAAATACAGGACATGCAGTTCAATTTGAGTTGCGGATAAATTCAAATAAGGCATGGGATATATTTATACTAAAAATTATTCAAATTTAATTGGACACCCTGTATTTTTATTTGCTAAATCTGGAAACCCTACTTCTAGAGCTATCAAGGAGACTAAAGAGAAGAGAAGTGTGTGGGAAGTAAAATTTCATCTTCTGAAAGGGGTGGCCCTGTAGCTTGTATTTAAATTTGGAGAAAAGGATGTCAGGGCTTTTATAAAAACACAAAAAATTGGGCGTGACAAAGGACTGATGCACAGCCGGTGTCTTTTGCAGATTATTTACTCTGTCTTTTCTTTGTTCTCATCTCAATTCAAAGAAAAGCATTTTTATTTTACCAACAATAATAGTTGGACTTTGGAACAGATTGAGCTATTTCATTTGAAAAAGTCACTTTAGAGATCAATATCCAAGATTTGCAATTCCTTTAAAATCTGTGTCAAATAAAATCTTTTCTTATTTTCTTTTTCTTAATTGATCAAAAGATAATTTTTGTATAAAAATAATGGCAACAATGTATTGGTGATTATAGCGTATAAGTGAAATGAGTGACAGAAATGTCACAAGGGACTAAAGGAGGAATTGGGAATGCTCTATATAAGATACCCCAAGTACAGTTCTTAAAGAAGTTGAATATAGACTTGCCACGTGACCCTGCAATACCACTACTGGGTATATACCCAGAAGAAACAGTGACACAAACAGACATCTGCACACCGATGTTCGTAGCAACATCATTCACCATTGCCAAAAGTTGGAAACAACCCAGGTGTCCATCAACAGATGAATGGATAAACAAACTGTGGTCTATTCACACAATGGAATATTATGCAGCTGTAAGAAGAGATGAAGTCGTGAAACATATGACAACATGGATGAACCTGGAGGACATTATGTTGAGCAAAGCAAGCCAGACACAAAAGGACAAATACTGTATGAATGCATTATTATGAACCAAATATATTGTGTAACATATTGTTTGATTAAAACAAAAATTTATATGTATCCATACATTTAATTGAGAAATGTATATATTAAAAAAAAAAAAAAAGATACCCCAACTACACGTGAAGCAAAATAGTGTTATTTGAAAGCAGAATTTGAAACTATTTCAAAATGTATATTAAAAATTGTAGGGCAATCACTAAAATTTTTTTAAGTAAAATAATTATAACCCTAAGAGAGGAGATAAAATGGAATCATATAAAATGCTCCAGAGAAAACAGAACAAGAGGGGGAGAAAAAAAAATGCAGGGAATAGAAAAGTGACAAACATGGTAGAAATTAATCCAACTACATCAATGATCATTTTAAATGTGAATAGTCTAAATACAGCAATTAAAAGACAGAGATTTTCAGAGTGGATAAAAAAACTAAGACCTAACTATATTTTGTTTTATAACTTCAGACAAAGCAGACTTCAGAACCAGGAAAATTATTAGGGCTAAAGAAGGGCATTACATAATGATAAAGAGGTCAGTTCTCCAAAAAGACATAACAATCCTAAACACGTGTGCACCTCACAAAGGAACATCCAAATATATGGGACAAAAATTCATAGAACTGAAGAAGAAATAGGCAAATACAGTAATATAGTTGACTTCAACACCTCTCTGTCAGTAATTGATAGATCAAACAGACAGAAAATCAGTAATCAGCCAATTTGATTTAATTTATGTTTATGGAATATTCTATCCAATGACAGCAAAGTGCACATTCTTCTCAAGCTCACATGGGATGTTCACCTAGATGGACCGCTTTCTAAGCCACAAAACACACCTCAACAAATTCTTAAAATACAAAAATTACGCAAAGTAAATTCTCAGACAATGGAATTAAGCTAAATCCATATATCAATCCAGAAATCCATCAATAGTAACAGAATAATAGCTGGAAAATCCCAAAAATCTGGAAATTTTAAAACCATGCTTCTAAGTAACCCATAGGTTGAAGAGTAAGTCTCAAGGTAAAATTTTTAAATGTTTCAAACTAACTGAAAATGGAAATGAAAACACAACTTATCAAAATTTGTGGATGCTGTAGAAAAAGCAAATGTATAGAATTAAATGCAATATTTGAAAAGAAAAAAGATCTAAAATCAATCATCTAAACTCCCCCTTTGGTAAACTAGAGAAAGGAGAGAAAATTAAGTGTAAAGCAAAAGAAAAAAATAATTTAAAATAATGTGCTGTTATCCTTACAAGGTGGTCAAACAAAAGTTTTGTCCCAGGGACAGCTTGCATGTGCTCTTGAGTCAATTTGTCAACTACAGTCACCCCATGGAGTCCACCATATTCTTTTTTCTTCTCCCCAGTGCCTTTCGTCCGTGTACACAGCCCAAGACCCCCACCATCACCACTCCTCTTTCACCCATCCTGAGAGTGCCCACGCCAAAGGCACTATCCTACCAAAACACCCAAGCCACCAGTCTCCACCCCACATCTCTGTCCACCAGCGCCAACTCAAAAACCTACTCTCTTCTCTTTCTGCCCAAAGCAATCCCCCTCC
Source organism: Cabassous unicinctus (assembly GCA_029593785.1). Classification (NCBI taxonomy): domain Eukaryota; kingdom Metazoa; phylum Chordata; class Mammalia; order Cingulata; family Chlamyphoridae; genus Cabassous; species Cabassous unicinctus. The sequence continues at coordinate 11,408 of JAQZBX010035881.1, forward strand.
CCACTGCATGCTATCAACACACCTGCATCTGCTCCTTCAGCTCAACAAACACGTTCTAACATGTTTAAATATCAGTTTAGGTCCACGGTGATAACTTCTAGGAAATACCCCAGCGGGGGAACCACATATTACCACTTATCTCCAAATTTAGTATCATGTTCATATACAAAATAATAATAATAGCTAAATATTTATTGAGCACTTACTATATGCTTTGCACAGACCTAGGCAGTTTCCATGTATTATCTCATTCAATCTTCTAAATAGCTAAATGAGGTATGTGCCATTATCTTCACTGCATACATACACACACACACCACTGAGGCTCACTGAGGTCAAGTAACTAACACAAGGCCTCACAGATATCAGTGGCTGAGCTGGAACCAGATATAAGACTTGTCTGACACCTCACTCCGAGCTCTTAACCGCTGATTTTTACTGCCTCAGAGTACCTGGAGTGCCTGGATCACGTGTCTGGTGAAGCATTTCTTAAGCTCCTATACGTTTTAAAATTGAAAAGAATGGCAAAAGCACCCGCCATTACAACCAGAGTTAGGTATCGCTATTGATTTTCTGAATGCTGACTTCCCTTTTCATTGGCTTCTTTATATTATTCTGGTCAGCTGGTCACCTTCTGTAACTGAACCACAAACATCAGAACCTTTATTTTCTTTGTCACAGCTCTTCTGATAGAATCCAGACAAATAAAAAATCAGCAAGGATTTTTTGAGTACTGTAGATGAATGACCTCTGATAATATGTTTAAACATAGACACCGTTCAAAACATTTTATATAATTTAAACTTCTTGAAAACCTCCACCATAAGAGATAGCAATTATAAATATCTCTCTCAAACATGAAAGGTTACAGTAAGCATACATAAGAAAAACTTAACTCTAAGTAGGATAAAGTTTTTAAAAATTAGTTTATTGGCTAGATACAGCTGATGTGATTAACAGTGGGTAGAATTTATTAGCTATCAGTATCTCTTACATTAGCCATATTTTATTACTTTTAACATCTGAATTATCCTCCACTAATGTTATCATCCCACCAAGCATGCATAGAAGCTAAAATTTCAGAGGGAAAAGGAATGGATTCTGAAGGAAAGCAACTTGACATCAAAAGACTCCTTATCTCTATATAAAAGATCTGGAAACACAAAAGAGAAAATGAAAAACAGATCATGGTTAAGTTAAATCACAAGGTTTTTGTCTCACCAGGTTAATATCAAGTAGGTTCTTTGTTTAGTTCCCTGGGTCCTAATTCTTTGGTATCTTTTAGCTGTCTTGAAAGCCCCAAGAAAGGATATAAAACATAGAACCTCAAGAAACAAAGCCATTTTAAGCTCAAGTGATTTACTTCAGTTTTCCCTGTTAATTAAAAGTGATTCCATTCTTCGAAAGACTCGTGTCTCTAATTTCAATTTTCCCTTTTCAAAGTTGGGGATTATAATGGGGAGGGGGGTTCCTCGGCACTCCACAGTGTTCCAATCAACTCAACACATAAATTTTGAACCCTGGGTCAAGCACTCAGGGAGACTGTGCACTGCTAGAATGACTAAGACCCGCCCTTCTCCTCATGGAGCTCACCATCTTCAAGAGCAAAATATGACACATAACCTTTCCACAAAGCAGCGTCCATGTACAGAGGAGAGGTATGAACCCATTGCCAGAAGGTTCAAAGAACAACATGCTCACTCTGTTTCTGACTATCCCGTGGAGATACAAAGATGTGTAAGAACTTGCCCTTACAGAGCTTGCCATCCACTTGTGGAGACAACATGAACACAGTACGACAAAGGTTCTACTAACATTCAGAATATTTAAGATAGTCATCTTTTTCATATACAGATCAGAGGCATTTAGCTTATTTGCAGTAAACAAGGTTTTCTTCTTAGTTTACTTGTTATAGCATCAGCCATGATTATGCTCTACAAGTCCAGATGATACCGCCTTGTGGTCGTTCATGCTAATCTCTCTGCATATGACATGCATTTCTGCACTCTCCATTTCACCAGCCCAACTGCATACACCCTTCCCTGACTCTCTTCTCCCCTCCTCCTGGCATACCTCCTTCCTCTGTAATCCATACCACTTTGTAAGCACCTCTATTATACTACCTTTCATTTTGTATTATGGTCATTTCTCTGTGTGTCTCCCCTGCTTGGTTGAATACTTGTGGGACAGAGAATCCTATTCATATCAATGTCCTCAGTGCATGCCACATACAAAGAACTTATTTTTTGTTGCTCTTAAATTTGGATAATTCTATATCTCTTGAAATTTAAGAATTGGGCCTTGCACAATATAGGAACACCCAACTTGAAAGATAACTGCTCAAATTCTGGAAAAATTAAACCTGTATTTCTATCTGTCCTCAGAAAAAGACTTGGTTTTATAGAATGTGATGGTTAATTTCATGTGTCAACTTGGCTAAGTTATGGTGTCCAGTTGTTTGGTCAAGCAAGCACTAGCCTGGTTGTTACTATGAGGGTATTTCATGGGTTTAAATCATTAGTCAGTTGACTGCTTCTATGGCTGATTACATCTACAATCAACAAAGGAGATTGCCTTCAACAATGAAGTCCCCTCATCTAACCAGCTGAAGGCCTTAGAGGGAGAACTGATGATTTCAGCAATCAGAAAGAAGAATTTCTATCTCTACTCCAGAGAGCCAGCTTCACCTAAGGAATTGATTGCCACTTTCATCAGAATTCCCAACTTATAGCTCCTCTGGGGAATTCAACATCACCTTCATCGAGTTTCCAAATTGCAGGTTGCCCTGTGAAACTTGGATTTGACAATCCCTGTGGTCATGTGAGCCAATTCGTATAATAAATCCCCTTAATATTTACAGTTCTGTTTCTCTGGAGAACCCTAGTCACAACAAGAATTGTTTGAGTTCCTTCACTGTATCTAGGAATAGGAGAATACAAATATCAGATTATTAATAGTCCCTGCACAATATGAATAATAATTGCTATTCTTGACATTTGGCAATACAATAATTAGTATTGTTACCATTTTGACAATCCTCTGTGCCAAATGCCAAGTTTCCAAATCTAATCTACTCATATTTGCCTTCTAATAGCTAACAGCTCTTTTTCATCTTCCCCACTAATCCCATCATTTCTGAAGCATGGATTTTTCCATGGCTAACCCCAGCCCCATACCTAAAAAAAAGAAAAAAACAGAATCAAAACTCTGGATAAAGATAACAGAATCCAGAGTCTCTACAACTTATCATTTACAATGCCCGTGTTAGAATCCAGAATTATTCAATATCTGAAGAAACAGGAAAAGGTCACCCATATCAAGAGAAAAGATAGACAATGAGATCAATCCTGAGATGACCCAGAAAAAGATCTTAAAGCAGTCATAAGTGTTCTCAAAGACAAAAAGGGAAATATGTCTGAATATGAATATGAATGAATGAATGAATATGAATGAGAATATAGGAAATAGGAAACTATAGATAACAACAAAATGGAAATTCTAGAACCAAAATATACAATATCTGAAATTAAAGATTCACTAAGTGGGCTCAACAGCAAATTGGCAATACCAGAGGAAAAAGTCAGGAGGTTGAAGAAACATTAGTGGAAATTATCTAATCTGAACAACAGAGAGAAAAATGTTTGGGTGAAAAAAAGGAATCTGGGACTATGGACAACACCAAGAAGCATAGCAGACACATAATTGGAATTCCATAAAAAGAGAAGAAAGGGATAGAAGAGGGTAGAAAAAAACAATGGCTCAAATTTTTCCAAATTTGATGAAAAACATAAATTTATGGATTTAAAAAGTTCAGCAAACAACAAACAGGATAAATACAAAAAAAAAGCCCTTTTAGTCAAACTGCTGAAAACTAAAGAAGACAAACTTGAAAGCAGCCAGAAATAAATATTACATATAGAAAAAAACTATTTGATCACTAATTTCTCATAGAAACAATGGAGGGCAGAAGATAGTATGACAATATTTTTCAAGTACTTGAAAGGAAAAAAAAATTGTTAATCCAGAATTCTGTAATTAACAAAAACTCTTCAAGAATGAAGGAAAAATAAAGGCATTTTCAGGTAAATAAAAACTAAGATAATTCAGCCGCAGATCTGAATTCAAGAAATACTCAAAGAAGTTCTTCAACCTGAGAGAAATGATATCAGACCTTCAGAAAAGAATAAAGAGTACCAGAAATGAAATTAAAGAAGAAAAAAAATTAAAGGGAAGTGGAAACAGCTCAAGCAATTGGGCGCCCACCTACCACATGGGAGGTCCCGGGTTTGGTTCCTGGTGCCTCCTAAAAAAGATGAGCAAGACAGAAAGCTGATGCAACAAGCTGGTGCGACAGGCTGGCAAAGCAAGCTGACTCAACAAGATGATGAATGAGATGATGCAATGAGAAGACAAAATGAGAGACACAAAACAAGAAGGGAGCAGAGGTGGCTCAAGTGATTGTGTGCCTCCCTCCCACATGGGAGGTCCCGGGTTCTGTTCCTGGTGCCTCCTAAAAAGAAGACAAGCAGACACAGAGAGCACACAATGAACAGACAAGAGAGCAGACAGTGAGTACAAATAACAAGGTAGGGGGAATAAATAAATAAATCTTAAAAAAAAAATTAAAGTCTGGACTTCAGAGTCAAACAGGCCTGGTTTGTAAATTAGGGAAGTTACTTAGTCTCAATTTTTGCATGTTTAAAATGGAGATAAGGTTGCCTAATTTGCAGGGATTCTATGCAAGAGCACACGCGTAGCTCCAAGCTCATAGTTAATGCTCAACATATGTAGTTCTGGGTTATTTAGCCCTCTCTCCTTTTGTCCCTCCCTTTAACCCAATGTTTCCAAACAGTAATTCATATATGGCTTCCATGAGGTTTGCCATTTCTATGCCCCACCTGCACTACAATTTTTTAAATACTTATCTTCTATTTGGCCCGCTCTGTTGTAGTTGCTGCTGCTATTGCTGTTGTTGTTGTTATTATTATGAAGATGATGATGATTCCCATCGGAGCAAGAAATGAGAGAAGGATTCATTTGGGAACAGGAGGGAGAAATTTCTATGAGGCCGAGTGACTTGACTCTCCCTTACTGCTAGGGTTTCTCACCTGGGCCAGCAGGAGACTGACATGTGGCTCACTCATGCAGAGGACTTTTCTGTAAGACGGTTTTCCTCTTCTGCGACCTTCATAAACTTGGCTGCAGAAGGACTCTGCAGCAGAACTGCTGTTTCCAAAAAGAAGCAACCATGACAAAAACTGATGCAGAATATGGAAAAATGGTTTTCTATTGCCAAGTAAAGTCTGCGTCGACACATCTGAAGCACATCCCATCCCTTAGTCCCTTCTCACCTTTTCCTTCATCTCCCAGCCCCTCTCCATCTAGCACCACAGCTGGTGAGCCTTTTAGAGCATCGGTTTGGTTCAGCTGCTATAACAGAAACCCAAAATAGTAGTAGCTTAGCCAAGATAGAATCTCTATCTATCTATCTATCTATCTATCTATCTATCTATCTTTCTTTCTTTCTTTCTATCTATCTATCTATCTCTATCTCTTTTATGTAACTCTCCAGAGGAGAGCAGTCCAGGGCTGGTAGGTGTGTATTAGAGAACCAGGTTCCTACCACTTTTTGGTGCACAAAAAGATAGGAAGGAAAGAGAGAAAACATGACATTTTACCACAAGTGCGGGGAGCATCACGGGCATTAAGTGAAAGCACAAACTTTAAGAGTTGGGAAATAAAAACGTACATTGTCCCCAGGCCACCTTGAAAGCTCCTCTCAGGGGGCCCAGCTTGGGTGGACTCTTATCAGAACAGCCGTAGCAGTAATCCCTGGAGCCCATGTGGCTCAGCGGATGCCACCCAGCAAGAGTAGCAGAATGAGGGCTAGACACAAAGCAGCCAGAGCTCTGCCAAACAAGATGAGCAAAAAGGCTAATATGTTACCATAAGAACCATATAGGTCCTCATAGACCTCCAGTTCTGTGATTCCCCAAAGCGGAGTAAAAGACAAGTGACTACGGATTGCATATTCCCCCAGCAGTAAATAATAAATAAGTTAACAAGGGTGAGAGTGAGTCAGGGCAGGTTACTCTTGGGAAGGGAACTAGCATGATTACATCAGAGGTTACAGTTGGTTAAGGAGAGCTGCCTGCTGTGACAAACAGCCCTTGAATCTCAGTGACACAATCATGGGCCACTGCAGGTGACAAGAGACTTCCATCATTCAGGTGCTCAAGATCCTTTCAGCTGGTGACTCTATGCTCCCTTCGAGCCTTGGGCTTCTCACTGGATCTGGCTGGTAGTCAAGGCAAGGCAGAAAGGACAAGGCTCGCCTGCCCTTACCCACCTTGGCTGGGAGGTACCACCGTCTCTTCAGCATCCACTTCCAAGACTGGAGACAGTGTCCTCAGTCATGGCTGAGTAGAGGCGGTGGGAGGCTCTGAGACTAGGAAGGGGTGAGTGTGAGGAAAGCAGATGGGAGGCCATTGGGGGAGATGTCCGCTTCCGGAGCAAGGCTCAGAAACGCAGCAAGGACAGATGCGGTGGAGCAGGTGAAAGAAGGCGGCCAGGTGTGAGGCGGGGAGGGTGTGACGGTGCAATGCCAATTAGGGTCAGAGCATACGGCAGGATTCACTGAGGGGAACCCGTTCTTTCACCCCCAGTGTTATGGGTTGAACTAAGTCCCCCAAAAGATATATTCAAGTCTGAACCCCTGGTCCTATGAATATGACCCTATTTGAAAATAGCACCTTTGAAGATGTAATAGTTAAGACGAGGCCAAACTGGATTATTAGGGTGGGCCCTTAATCCAATATGACTGGTGTCCATATAAGAAGAGGGAAACTTGGGCACAGAGACAGACCAGGGGAGAAGGCTCCTGCAGACAGGGGCAGTGGCTGGGGTGCTGCACCAACAAGCCAAGAAACGCCAAGGATGGCCCCAAGCCCCCAGAAGCTAGGGAGACGCAGGAAGATGCGCTTCTACAAGTTTTAGAGGAGGCAGAGCTGCTGGCCCCTGTGATCTCAGACTTCTAGCCTCCAGAACCGAGACAGTACCTTTCTGGTGTTGAGCCAGCCAGTTGGTGGAACTTGGTTATGGCAGCCCCAGGAGCCTAAGACACTCAGCATCCAATATTCCCACCGATTTCCATGGCTATTGCTCTAGTCCAAGTCTCCACCATGCCATTTTGCCCCTTTAAAACCTCCACCTCCCTCTCTCCTTCCTTGCCTCCTTCACCCCTAATCTATTCTCCATTTCTGAAGTTACATCATTTTGAGAATGTTATATAAATGGAACTGGACTCAGCATTCCATCGTATGGATGCACCCATCCATCCATTGCAAGACAGTTGGGTCATTGCCAGTTTGGGGCCATTACAAATAAAGCTGCTATGAACCATCATGCGCAGGCTTTTGTGTGGGCATCAGTTTTCGTTTCATTTATTCATGCCCAAGAGTGCAATTGCAGGATCCTTTGGTAAGACACTACCACACCCGTTCCCAGGGCAGCTGTACCATTTTACCTTCCCAGCAGTGTGAGCGGATGGTCTGTGTCCTCGCCAGCCTTCAGTAGTTCCCTGTGCTTTATTTCAGCCATTCTGATAGGTATGTAGTGATCTGTCATTGTGATTTTAATTTGTGTTTCCCTGATGGCTAATGAGGTTGAACATCTTTTCATGGTGGTGTTCAGTTAGGGTTTAGTGGGAGGACTGGCCCTGCTGCCAGGCTGGACCCGGGATAAACGTGCCTTCTCGAAGCTCTGCCAGGTTCCTTGAGCCTTGGGTCGATGGTGGGGGAGGGAACAAGAGAAGAAGCAAGGGGACGTCACCAAAAAGAAGAGAACTAATTATTCCTCACCCATAATCACTAACTCCCTCTTTAAAAAAAAAAAAATGCCTCCTGCTCAAGAGAATCTAAATGATTGATTGGTAACCTGATTGATTGGTTGAGTGAGGTTGTTATTGTCACACTAGAAATAGTTGTAATCTTAGATTTAGAACATTCTGATTTACTTATTTAAAAAATTCATTTTTGTAGAGTTTTTAAAAGACATTTTTATAAAAATAAGCAGGTGGTGGATGCTACATCAAGTGAACCAATTACTATTTAATTAAGTTCACCAAAAAAAAATTGAACAGAGAAGAGCACAATCGCCCAGGGGTATCTGACGCACTCAAGCACTGGGGCTTGACCTTGACCTCGTTTCTAGCTGCTCCGGCTTTGAGAGCACTTTCAAGAGGAAAGACAGGCCATATTTAAAAGACTCCAAAGCGTAAACTCTCTTAGGCTCAGACTTCCAAGCATCTGTCTTTATTGTTACTGTTAATAGTTTCTTCTCCGGAAGCTCTGTGTGCAGCTGATTAGCAGAGCTCGGTGCTTGCCTCCAAAGGAGAGAACCGTCAGCCTCGGAGGACTGTCCACGCCTGAGTCTGCAGCTTGGACGGGGACCAGAGGCCGCCCCGGAATCTGCTGCCGGCAGCAGGGGACAGGGAGGCTCCTACACCCTCATTAACAAGTAGTGACCGTCTCTGCGTTGGGGGACAAGAGTGACTTCTATTGTCTCTTTTAGCGGTTTCTGTGTCTTCCAAGTCATCCACAGCCATTTTCACAATCAGGAAAAGGCTATTTTGATTTGTTTTGAAAAAAATTTTAATTATTTTCACTATGCTCTATTTGCCAGGACACAAAAGATAAGTTTTACAGAGATTCCTAATAACCGGGGGTGGAGGCATCAGCTAATAAGGCATCAGTTAATAAGAAAATCCAACGTGCTGAAAGCAAACATTCCTCAGTATCTTGAAAATAGAAAACGTAGAACAAGGCTTTCTGGAAAAGATAGGAATCTACTTTTCTCATGAAATAGTATTGCATTTCTACTCAAAGCAACAAACAACATGCATTCACTGAGAACTAGGTTGTTCTGTTTTCTATTTTCTTTGATGGTAAAACCTTCGTAATTCAGGATGCCTGAGGAATATTGGCTTTTTAAAAAAAAATTTTTTTGTGGTACCAGGGCCAGGGAATGAAACTGTAAGTGGGAAGCCAGAGCTCAACCACTGAGCCACATCAGCTCCCCTGAGTTGGTTTTTACGTTTGTTTTTGCTTATTGTTTGTTTCCGGGAACTGAACCCAGGACCTCCCGTGTGGGAAGCAAGCGCTCAACAGCTTGAGCCACATCCACTCTCGAATTATTGGCTTTTAGCAAAATGGGTGTGCCTTGGGGGAGATGAGTGAGAAGCGGGGGCAGCTGGACCGAGCAGAACAGATCCCTGGCTGGGGACGTGGCATCAATTCTATGGCAGAGGAAATGATGACGGTGCTTGGTCAGAGATAAATAGTACTGTCCTCAAGTCTTGGCAGAAATGCTGCTTTCTCAATAAAGCTGCCCTTGACACCTGTTGGAAGGAATACTTCTTCACCAGGCCTCTTACAGAATTTCCCCCAAACACACCTTTTTTATTTTTAAACAAATCAAATTTTATTTATATATATTAATAAAGCATACAATCCATCCAAAGTGTACAACCTATGGTATTTTATATAACCACATAGTTGTCCATTCATCACTTCAATAATCATTAGATGGTGTGGGATGTTGTGGGAGGTGTGGGAGGTGGGGAACATGGGAATCCTTGTAATTTCTGAGTAATAATTAGGTAATCTAAGCACCTTTAAATATATATATATATATATAAAATAACATTTACGTAAGAAAATAAAATAAATAAATAAATAAAAACAACAAAAATAAATAAATAAATAAAGCATACAATTTAAAAAAAAAAAAACCATTAGAGCATTTTCATTATTCCAAGAATAATAATAACAATAACCAGACAAACAAGCCTGGTTCTCTGGCCCTCCTGGAGGTTCAGTGAGCTTTGCAGTATTTTTTTCTAAGTCCCCTTGCTGGCTAATTTAGTCAGACTTGGTTTCTGCTCTTTAGAGATAAAAGTCCAAATGGATACACATCTCAATCCCAGTAAGTTTCCATGACAACAGCTACAGAAGGTTCCAGTGTAGAAGGTTTGGATGGGGCAAGCTGGCCATTTGGATGCACGGGTGGTTTGGAGTCAGATGACCATAAACTGGGCACAGACTGTTCTATATTCTGTGCCCCAACCTTGACATATCCACTCTCGCCAAGCAGCCAACTCAAAAAAGCAAGTGAGGGTCGAGGAGGTCCCCTCTCCACATCCTTGTCAGCTTCAGGCATGACTCAGACTGGGGACAGATATTAATGCCTCAGCACAAACACCTACATAATTATGCGAAAGATGTTTTGACACATAGAGAAGCATCCTTTATACGTGTCCACGTATAAAATAGCAACTGCTCCTGTTTATAGAGCTCTTACTGTTTGCCAGGCGCTCTCTTTTCATGTATTATCCCATTTAACCCTGAAAACAACACAGAGGTATTAAGATCTCCAGTTGCCCAAAGGTGAAACTGAGGAATAAGAGGTTCAGTACTCTGCCTAAGGACACACAGTGAGTCAGTCAGCGAAGGCCAGGGTGTATGTGACAAACATTTCCAAAAATCTCAGGTGTTCAAATGACAAACGTTTATTTCTCACTCATGCTACATTCCATCACGAGTTTGTAGGGGGCTCTGCTCCAAGGCGTCCTCAGTAGGGACCCAGGCTGATAGCCCCTCTGCCATGGCAGCACCACATGGCACAGCGGCAGGTGGAAGGGAATGAGCCGACGGTGCACTGACTTGCATTACTTGGGCTCACGTTTTCCTCGGCTCACGTTTCCACGATTTGGACCCATGCAGCCTGACCCCACAGGCCTGCTCTCTGCTGTGACTCTGTCTCACTCACACAGTCTCACTCTCTTCTCTGCCAGTTAACCCTTTTGGAGACAAGAAAAATAGAGAAAGAGGAAAATTCTACTATTTGGTTCTTCCATTCCAGGCTACATGCAAATTAACCCAACTAAATGACTTGCAAAGGTGTACTGAGACTTGGTGCTGGGATCATGAATCTATTGCCCCAAATATCTGCCTGTCACTCCTCCTGCAGTTCTATGGCAGCCTGTATATTTTCCAAAACCAACACCTCAGGGATATGTTGCATAAGTCTTTATGAAGTGATCCAGAAAAATCCACCAAAACATAATGTCCTTTGAGGTCACTTTTGCTTCGAAGATATTCATTACTTTGGATTTTCACGTGGAATTAGTGAAGAAACAAACACACGTGCTCACACGTTCATTTGATGTGTGTTCCCACATAAAATGCAATTGCCTGTTTGAATCCTTAAAAGGCACTTCTATTTTCAACAACAACAACAACCGAAAACCCTGCATTTAACAGCGAAAATGACAAGATGTAGTTAAAGACGTGTAAGAGATGAACAGCTCCAGGAGGATATGGTCTCACATCTGCTGACGACGCTCATGTGAGAAACCGAGACTCCTTAATAACCCTCTTCTCCAGACAAAGACATCTGCAGACAGACAAATTCTATTTGTGACTGAGGCACCCACAGGACCTCTGTCCCCTGTACAACTTATTGTGGTCAAGTCACCAAACTGTCTTCCTTGGTGGCCTACAGATGGGCCCTTGTGCAGTTGCATTTCCGGAGATATCTCCTCTGTCACTGAGAGGAAAATGGAGTCCCAGGCTCCAGAGGGGCATGGCAGGAGGAGCCTGGGTTTGGGGATCCCACAGATCCGGTTGCCCACGTACCGGCTGTGTCATCTTGGGTGCCCTGCTGAGGCACTTTGACATCAGTTTTCTCCTTTGCAGAGTGAGGATGCCACCTTCAGGGGTTGCTGTGAGGATTAAACTTGGTAACCTAAGCTGAGCCCCAAGACCAGGCATGACAGTTCTTTGAGTTACCACCAACTCCAGTTATCTGGAGCATGGTGTTGAGAAGGATTCTGATTACATGTGTGGGCTCAAAGGAAAATATGCTGAAATAGCGTGATGGTCAGGATGGGAGAGGCCTAGGAAAGTTTCTGTTTTCTTTCCCTTTCCCTCACCCACATCCAGGGTATTAATCAGGAGCCCCACCCCACCCCCACCCCACCCCGAGTGATAGTCCAACAGCAGCATTGGAAGGTGCCGGAATATCTCAGAGAATTGAAAAAGAGCTGCAGGAACAAGGAGGGCAAATCCAGGAATCTCAGTTCATGGCCAGGATGCCACCTCCCCTCCACCATCTTTCCCATCTCTCCTTTCTCTTTCCATGTCCTCTGTCTCTGCTAGCTTCGTGTTCCCTCTCTGGGCCTCAGACTCACCACCTGCAAGTTTGAAGGGATGGGCTCAAGTCCATGGTCCTTTCCCGTGACATGCCCTCCATGTCGGCCCCAGTCTCCTCACCAGCCTCCCTTCCACCATCACATACAGCCTTCCCGGCCGCACCACTGGACATGACTGGGCTTTGGGACATGTTGCTGCCATATAATGATGAGGCTGTCCTCATTTCCACTGGTAGCAGCCCGGCCTCCTCTAAGTGGTGGCTGGTGCAGGCCTCCCTCCTCTGCTGCCAGCCGCCCTTCGTCCTCCATGCCTTATGTGATGCCAGGCACCAGTCAATAGTTGGCATGGCTGCCCCTTCCTTGATTGCTAGCATTTGGCAAAGCAATTATGCAACATGTGCTTCTGTAATGAATAATAGACTAAGGCCATTTTTAGTGACCACCATCGAGTTGTGCTGGTAGGAGCTGAGGGCTCAGGACCCAGAGAGCCACCACTGAAGAATTTCCTTTCCTGGTTGCATTTTGGAAATCAAGACTATCAAACTTGGGAAGTGGGTGTGGCTCAGTGGATAGAGCCCCCGTTTACCACATGGGAGGCCCGGGTTCGCGTCCCAAGGCCTCCTTGTGAGGGCAGGCCGGCTCGCGCAGCGCCGTGGGCTGATGCGGCAAGACCTCACAGCAAGGGGGAGATAAGCAGACACAGAGAAGACACGCAGCAAATGGACACAGCAGCACAGGCAGCAAGGGGGGAATAAATAAAATAAAATAAATAAATCT
>JAQZBX010035882.1:0-24401 GCA_029593785.1 Cabassous unicinctus
CTGGGAAGAAATGAAAGAAAATGCCACTGTATATACAAGACAACAGATATTACACTGATGAAAGGCAATATGCCAAAAAAAAATTTTCATATTTTTCATTTCTTTTAGTATCCCTTTTTTTTTTTTACTTTATTTTAACTTCAGTTTTTCTAAATAATTATGTATTTTATTTCTTATGTTTAAACTTATTATTTCATTTTCCTATTAATCGAATTTGGCAAATTCTTGGCTTCATTTTTGAAGAAGTTTTGGATCACAGAAGGGTTACAAGTATGGTAGGAGAGGATCAAGGGTGTAGGGTGTCAGTGTTGGGGGATACATGGGAGGAAGTTCACCTGGGCACACATATAAGGTATATAAATATATTTAAATGTACATGAGTTATCGCCACAGTGGGTAGAGATTCATACAACAGCTGAAGGATTGTTGAATCCCCATCCTGGGGAGCTCTGCCACATTCTCTAATGGAACAGCAACAATCCCCCAAGTACAGGGGCAATGACTAGTGTAGAAAGATGGTCCATTGATGGGCCCTTGATATTGACAACTATGCTTATGAGGCTTTTGCTCTTGTATTTGTAACTTGGCCTAGTGTTGTAGGGTGCCTAAGGTTTACTTCCTGAGAACCTCCTTGTTGCTCACATGTGGACTCTCTCTAAGCCAAACTCAGCATGTGGAGTTTGTCCACATGTCCAGTGAGGGACATGACTCCCGGGAATAAGCCTCCCTGACACCAAGGGATTACTACCAAGCACCAGCTAGTGATACAACTGGAAAAAGACCTTAAATAAAAGGGGGAAAGGTAAAGACAAATGCGTTTATATGGCTAAGAGACTTCAGAGTGAGTGGGGAGGCCATCAGAGAGGTACCACTTATGCACGTCTCAGCAGGATCCCATAGATGGCCAAAGTGGACACTACCCCAAACAAGTGGGCTCCAGAGGGCTCCAGAGACACCCAGGTCCTGAGTCATGGTGGATAATTCTGGAGTTTAGTGCCTTGCCACTGGGCCCTACTTTGGAGATAGTGCTCCCAAGTATGACAGTGTTGGACTTAGAAGTGGCTTCTCTACACATGCCTTGTCTGTCCCTTTTGTTTGAACCTACAGTTGGTGCTGGAGTTGGCAGGTGTACATCCAGGAGACTAGAATATCTGGGCTGTACATGTGCTGGCTGGGCCCTGAGCCTCAGTGGAGTTGCAGCACCTACTCTCCAGTTCATTAGAATCACCCAGGACAACTAACAAGGAGGTGAGGATGGACAGCCATCACCCAAGGAACCAAGAGAGCCTACAACTGCAAGCAAGAGAGTCCCATCCATTAGCCATATGGGATCAAAGTCCCCTCTCAATTACAGGTGGAGGAGCCTTCACCATGCCAGAATCCTCAGGATTAGTGAATAAAGTATGGATTATAGTAGACTTATTGGTCTTCTACTATAGACTTATTGTGATTCTAGCAATGGAAGAAATTATATCATTGATGTGGAGACAGTGGCCACTGGAGGTGCTGAAGGCAGGGAGAGGGAAAAAGAGGTGTAATATGGGGGCTTTTTCAGGACTTGGAATTGACCTGGATGACATTGTGGTGACAGATACAGGCCATTATATATCCTGCCATAGCCTACAGAATTGAGTGGGAGAGAGTATAAACTACAATGTAAACTCTAGTCTATGCTTAGTGGCAATGCTCTAAAATGTGTTCATCAATTGCAATGACTGTACCACACTAATGAAAGAAGTTGTTAATGTGGGGGAAAGTGGGAGGTCTGGGGAGTGGGGCATATGGGAATCCCTTACATTTTTTTATGTAACAATTTATGTAATCTAAGTATCTTTTAAAAATAAATAAAAAATATATTTAAAAACAGAAATTTGCAGATATGATAAAAATCCCATTCTGACTTACCTTGGGTAAGTCAGTTAATTACTCTCTGCCTCAGTTTCCCCATTTTCCCCCATTTTAAAAATGAGGACAATTACAGTACCTACCACCCAGGATTGCCTGGAGAAAGAAATGACTTAAAACATGTGAATCATGAAGAATAGGAAGCAGCACATACTAAGCATTTATGGTCATGTACGTATAAACCCAAATAAACATTTTAGTAAAACCAATGTTAGGTGTAGACTACCATTGTGTGTGAACATAAAAATCTTATAGATGGAAAATCTATGGGTTCAACCACCTTAAATCGCAACAAATAATCCACCAGTGCTAAAAATATTCCATTTCTCCCAGTACTTTGCACTTGCCAACTGACAATTATTCGATTTGTTTCCTTTTGGTCCAGTTACATAATTTCCAACTATAAGTAAACTTTTCCGATCTAATCTTTCATTAATCTATCATAACTGATTTAAATAAGCATGGAAAGGTTGAGTGCTGGAGGAGATAGAGCTCATTTCCTGCAGACATAAAGACCTCAAAACCTTACTTTTTCATGAAAAAGCAGATCCTATATCAGATGTAAAAAAGCAGCTATTCAAAAATTTAAGTTTACAAAAGAATGTTCTGGTGACAGAACAAACTGTGTTACCTATACATCTAGATATTATTTTCAGTTAAAGATAAAAAAAATCTTTAGTCATATAAAAAATAGATGAATTAGTAAATTGAACACAACTCCTAATGCAGTAAATGGTCCCCTAACAAGTAAGCTATTTTGAGCCACCAATGTGCATTTCAAAACAACATGCAAGTTGCAGCAACATCTGTGTTCAAAAAAATCTATCAAAAATAGCCCGATCACTAAATCTCCAATAAATTAGATATGGAAAGAAGAATTTTCATTCTCTAACCACAGGGAGACAGGTAAAACATCGGGACAGGGAAGCTGAAAATCAGAAGACTACTTTTTAATTTTTTTCTTTGAAAAAGAAAAGATTTTTTTTTCTATATCAATGATTTCATTTTGAACACATGCGCTGAGATCATCTCAGGTGTAAAATAAGCTAATTAAACACAGGGCCCGTGAAACACTGAGATTGGAGGGAGCTCAAGTTTGCAGAGCAGAGCAAGAGCATCAACACAAGCGAAACCAGGTGGAGTTGCTGCTACTCCCAAGATAACCCGAACCCATCCCAAAGATTCCAGGCTGGCAGAAGATGTCAATGCTTAGCACCAATAAATAAGCGACTCACATTGCCCCTGGGATTCTCACAACGCCGGGGCTACAGAAGGGACCAGCACAACTGCTGGGGCCAACGCCCAGCTCCTGCCGAACCGCCCTGCTCCCTGGGAGCTGCCTCCGCCTGCGAAGTGTGCCCCCAGCCACGCCCTAAATTTGCCCTGTAGGGTCCCAAACTTTCCCTGGTTGGTTAAAAGGAAAATAAAGGTTAGACTCCCTACTTGCGAGCCGGAGCTGGAATCTGGGATGCGGCTTGGAAAGTGCTTGGTCTGCATCTCCTCGGATCGTCTGTGGGTGCGTGGGGAAAGGGGCGCTACCTCTGCGAGTCTTCTCCGACGCAGGACCTGCCCCGCGCCCCACCACGGGCCAAAAGGAAGGTTTGTTGGCGTGGGAGAGGCGGGGACTCGGAAAACCGCGCCCCGGAGTGGAAAGAGTGAGCTACCGCCTAGCCGGGCCTGGGTGCCCACATCCGCGGCAGGAGAGGGGTGTACGGGAAAGGAGTCCCGGGGACAACGACCACCACGGTCACCTCGCCTGGGAACCCGAGGAAGCCGTGGCGCAGGCGGCCGCACTTACCGGGATCTTTCCGGAGGACGCGCCCACGGCGGGTGCGGAGCCCGGGGTGCCGCTCCGCTCTGCCGCATTCGCCTCCCTGGGATTCCCTGCTTCGAGGCCCGGGCTCCGGCTCAGACTCGCACTCGCCGCCGCTGTCGCCCGCGGGGGTCGGCTTTGGAGGAGACAGGGGCGGCGGTACCAGCGCGCAGCCTCTGGCGCTCCTGGCCCCCTTGGGGCCCTCCCTCTCGCGTCAGCGCCGGGAGCCCGGCCGCAGCGCGCTCACCTCCTTCGCGCCCCCTGCTCCATGTCTCCCAGGCGCCGAGGCCAATGCTGTGTCTTAGATTACTCCGCATTGGGGACCGGGTTCAGGATTTATAGGCCAGCTAGGGCAGAGAGGAGAAATAGTAGGGCTAGGTGTCGCGCCTGATTTCCGAAACCTGAAAGTGCTGCCAACTTTGTGGTCATCCATGGCAGGTACCTCCTCTTCCTTTTCAGTTATCTGCAAGTAGGAGTCATATCAGTCAGAACTTTCCTTAGGAGGCTACATAAGGCCCTAATCGAAAGATGGAAAAGACATCTAGAGAAAAGGCACTAAGGCGGGCAAGGCAAGCTGTGCGGGCCCAGGGTTTCAGGAGTCTCGGGTTTGGATGGTTGGGATACTAAAGGGTCCTTAGCAGTATTGCAGGCTGACCTTTTATTTCATGAGTGAAGAAACTGAGAATCAAATCACACTGCCCTTTGGAGTCACAGATAGTGTTCAAATTCTGGCCTCAGGACTCTCTTTCCTACTCTATCTGGAGAGCAATGAACTGAGTGAGGCTTGATGATTATTGGCAAGAATCCGGACCAAAAAGTGTGTGAAAAGAGACAAACCCATCACTGAAGGAAGACCCTCTTACCCAGAACTGCCAAGAGGTGTGCACCACGTGAAGCCTTGAGGCTTTTCACCTGGTGTTTTCCACTCTCCTTACCCTCCACCCTTTTCCTGTCCTTCACCCCAGGGCAGAGAAGGCTTCTTCTTGTCCTTGGGTTGAAGGAAACAACCCTTGAATCTTGAAAGCTTTCTACTTCTGACTTAGAGTAAAACTGTTTTCTTCAGAACTCTGGGCTCATTCTCGGTAGTCAAGGGATGCACCGGCAATTTAGAAATCTCTTTTCTCCCATCAAAGCCAGGTATTCCAGACCAAGGATTTCAAGATCCTGTTTTGGAAACCATAGGCTGGATTTTTTAATCTTTACTTTTTATTTTGGAAGATTTCAAATATAGACAAATATAAGACAATAGTACAATGAACCTTGATGTGGCTATCACCCAGCTTGTAGAATTATTAACTCAGGGCCAAGCATATTTCATCTATACCCCCAATATTTCAAAGCAAATCTCACACATTATATCATTTCATCTATGACGATTTTCAGAAAACAAGAAAGTATCAACCACTACTGGGTTGTGTCCAAATGACTCAGAAGCTAATTTAAATAGGCTCCACTGACCAGAGATGGGTCAATATGAGCATGAAAAAAGAGAAATGCATTTGTTTGAAACAAGTCAGATATGATTTTCTATAAATTTATAATGATTCCAAAACAACCCAAGTGGTGGTCACTGTTGGTGAATGAGAAGGAACCAACTCAATATTCTGAAAACTGATGTTTAAAAAAGAAAACTATTGTGCACTTATTCTGTCTTTGCTGTACAAATTGGACCTCAGGGTAAGCAATTAGGCTTTACTTTTATCCTGCCTCTGTCTATGTTTACCTGGTTTAACAATCCTAT
Source organism: Cabassous unicinctus (assembly GCA_029593785.1). Lineage (NCBI taxonomy): Eukaryota > Metazoa > Chordata > Mammalia > Cingulata > Chlamyphoridae > Cabassous > Cabassous unicinctus. Next base: position 5,460 of record JAQZBX010035882.1, read on the forward strand.
TCCTCCCTGAGGCAAGTGGTGCCTCTGGCTAAATAGGGGCAGAGGATCTTGTACAAAGTTCTATTTAAAACAAGATTGTAATGTATTTTTAAAAAATATATTCCTTTCATTGTATCATGCTTCTCCTACCAGGATATTTATAAATGTTACCCAGCTAACTACCCCTTCAGCCCAGAGATTACCCTGAGTGTCCAATTGGTGGAAAGATGAATGACTCCCAGATGAGGCCCAGAAGAAGGCCTCATATGTCTGCAGGTTGTATTGGTTGGGGTTTGCACTTGGCTGCATGTCATGGAAACTCAACCTCAGTGATTTAACCAAATAAGGGTTTATTTTTCTCTTGTAAAAAGAAGTCTGGAAACAAAATGTCCAAGACTTAATAGTTCAACAATGCCGTAAAAGAACCCAGATATTCGATCTGTCTTCCTTAATGTATGGCTTTTATCCTCATGGCCACAAAATAGTTGCCTCCTATAGGCATCACATCCATGTTCCAGGCAGGAAGATGGAAAAGAATGAGGAAAGAATGGCAGAAGGCCTCCTTGATAGGCTTTGCCTTTTCATTTAGGAAGGGACATTGGAAAAATTTCACTTATATTTCACTGACCACAACTTGGGTCAATGGCCATATCTAGCTGCAAACAGTGTGAAGAATATTTTAAAGGGGCTCACAGTAACCTTTAAAAACATCAGGATTCTTTCAGTAATATAGAAGGGGGAAATTAATGTTCGGTGGGTGGCACGCTATTCGGCACACAGGTAAATAGCAGCTCAATAAATTCCATATTGAACTAAAGATTTGCCAACTGATCAAGAACTTGGCAATCAACTGCCATGACAGTTGAAAAGCCTAGAACTGGCATCACTGTGTTGATGGAGAAAAGCATTGTCTGTCATGCAACAAGAAAGCAGTGGAAGAATTGAGCAACATCTGTCAGTCTCTCAGATCCACAGATCTTATTGCCTAGTCATGAAAGAAAGGGAGCTTCATGAGAAAAATTATTTCTCTGTACATTATTAAAGAGCCAACTCTTTAATTTTTTAGATACCTGAATAGTTATAAAAAGTTGGCATAATATTTACCCTTCTACTATTAATTATATGATTTGTTTGAACATGGAGTTTTTGGGAGTCATTGGTGATTACTAGTTAGGGATGGTGGACCTTTATTGTAGTTCTTGAGAAGAGCCTTTCAAAAATAAGTAATGAATTTTAAATGCAGGCCATACTTAAGCCAATAAAGGAACTTTAATATAGAACTGCCAAAGACATGCTAGTTAATAATTTTGCTAACATCCATATAATTTTCAAAAAGAAAAGCATGATCTTGGTAGTGTTGTGTAAGTGTCCTTGTTCCCATCCGTAAGACATCCTCAGTTTGCCCCTGTGCCTAAAATTCCATCATTAGTGATTCATTCCTTTGGCTTTTCATTTTCTATCTCCAGACATTTTTTTAAAGTATATGGCTCTAGAATAGTAATAGTGATGGTGATAGTGATAGTAATACCATAACAATCTGTCACACATTACTGTTTGTCCATATCTCTGATAATTTTCATGGAGGGAGGGATTCTAAAAGTGGAATAAGGTATGAATATTTTAAAGGCTCTTGAAATATGTTGTTAAATGGCTTTCTGGAACCATTGCACTGATTTAACATGCCACCAAAAGAGATAGAGTGCCCATCTCAACACACACTGGCCAGTATTGATGACGTAATTTTAAATCATTGCTAATTTCATCAGTAAAAAATATATATATCTTACTGATGTTTTAATCTTCAATCCAAAAGTTAACATCTATATGGGCTTTTTAGGTATTACAGTTTTTCTTTAGTGACTTTTATGTTCCTGTTCTTTTGCCCATTTTTGGATATTGCTATCTTGAGTATGTGTTATCTTGATATAAGTGTGGCATCTCTTCCTTGTAACCCCACCACCACCTTAGTCCTCTGAAAGATAATAGAGAAACATGTTGGCATGAGAAAGGGTACAGCAATCAGTTCTGAGTCTGGGAGAAGACCCAGCATCATCCACTGTTGGCTCTAAGTAACTAGGTACTTGATCCCTCTGCAGTGGCATTCTGAGGCTCTATTGGGCAGGAGGTAGGAGGTGACAAAAAAATGGAGAATCAGTTTTCATCTGCTCATTCATTGGTCAAACACTCCATAAAAGATATACAAAAGCTGACCCACAGATTGGAAAATTGGGCGCAATAATTCAAATAAAATCAAGCAGCAGGTGACATTGAAGAACATCTGAAAAATGCCACCTTTCAAGCACTCCTATCCTGAGCTCTGCTCCCCTAAGCAAAAAGGCTGGTCCATGGAAGCAACTCAGATATGCTTCCTGTTAGGACTTTCTCAGTTCCATTCAATATGCAGAAAGACTAATGAAAATAAGTGCATCCTAAGAGACTTCTTAAACAACTGTGACTCTTAGAACCATGAAATGATTAAAAATTTCCTAATACAAAAGAATGTCAGCAATCACGATTTCTTCTACTGATTTAATAACTATTAGCACATTTAATGGGAATATCTCATTTCCTTTAGGCAAATGTCTCTGTTTTCAAAAGATATGGTAGCTTGCCAGTCTAAACTATTTTATCTATTCCAATGCTGACTCATTGTAAAGATTCCTAACTTCTAAAATCGTAAGTAGTATGTCCAGATTAGAATTACACAGGTACAATAAGTGGTTTCCCAAATAATTGTGTGCAAATAGAAGTTTTACAAATTTAGTAATTTGAGGATTTTATATATCATCACTGGTTAGGGAACTTGCATTGTGAGTCTCATTTTAATGAATTTAAACTGAAAACTATAGTGTGGCATTTTGCAAAGTGAAGAATTATTTTCTAAGTAAAGAATCTTCACCTAATTTACCTGCAAACTGTGTGAACTTGCTCGAGTTGCTCACCATTTTGGGGGCTCAGTTCCCTAATCTGTAACATGATATATCTCTAAGACTCCTCCTACGCTAAAGTGCAATCATAGGATGTGGCACATAGAGCAGAAACTGGCCTTGTTAAAGCTCCACTCTTTTTTTTTTTAATTTTTAAAAATCAATTTTATTGATACATATTCATAAAGCATACAATCCATCCAAAGTGTATAATCAATGATATTTGGTATAATCACAGCATATAAATTTGATGATTTATAAATTTCAAAGAAGACTGTTGAAATTTTGATTGGGATTGCATTGAGTCTATAAATCGTTTTGGGTTGAATTGACATCTTTTTTTTTTTCATTGTGGATAAAAATCAAATTTTTCACAATACAAAGCAATATTTGTAAAATGGTATATAAATATATATGCATATATGTGCATTTGCTTACATTAATGCTATTTTTTTATATATATTTTAAAAGATGCTTAGATTACATAAATGTTACACAAAAATTACAGGGATTCCCATGTTCCCCACCTCCCACACCTCCCATAACATCCCACATAAACATCTTTCATTAGTGTGGCACATCACCTGCAATGGATATACACATCCTGGGGCTTTGCCACTAAGCATGGTCCATGGTTCACATTGTAGACCACACTCTCTCCCACACAGCTCTGCATGGTATATGCTGATGTAAAATGGCCTATAACTGTCATTGTAATGTCACTCAGGATAATTCCCAAGTCCTGAAAAAGCCCCTGTATTACAACTGCTTTTCCCTTTCCTGCCCCGAAAGCGTCTAGTGGCCACTGGCTTTACCTCACTGTTATAATTTCTTCCATTGCTTGAATCACATTATGTCTACAACAGAATACCATTAAGTCCACTCTAGTCCATAGCTCTTCCCCCAATCCTGAGGAGTCTGGGATGGTGATGTCCACTCCACCTCCAAGTGAGAGGGAGCTTATATCCCATGGATATGGTGGATGGATTATCCTGCCTGCAGCTGCAGGCTTTCTCCATTCCCTGGGATGTCCGCTGTCCATCACCTCCTCACCAGGTGACTTGGGTAAGTCCATTGAGCTGTAGAGTAGGAGTTAAAGCTCCACTCTTTAAAGGGTGCTACTTATTCTGGTAAAAGTCATGGAGAGACAGTGTTCACAGTCTAGAAATCTATCTGTAATGGTCTTTTATACTTAGGCCTTTATTATAGTAACAAGTATTAGGTTAGAATAGCTGAGCACAAACTGTGAAATTTATTTTTAAGTAATTCAATATTTATGAGCAATATTCCTAAAGAGGTTTCTTTTCTTTACCACATTCTACAAAATGCCTCCTAATTAATATTACTGCTGCTTGACGATTATTGGAAGGTGGATGTCTTCTCATTTTGTGTACACCATCCTGAGGTGGTATGGTGGTTAAAGCGGTGTGCACCCCAGAAAAACATGTTTTTAAACTTGATCCATTTCTGTGGGTGTGAACCCATTGTAAGCAGCACTTTTTAATACAGTTACTTCAGTTAAGAAGGTGTGGCCCACCTCAATCAGGAGGCAACTGAATCCTATTACTGATAGCCTTTAAAAGTGGTGTGAATTTCAGACAAGTGAGAAAAAGCCACAGAGGGAGAAGCCAGAAGCTGAAATCAATGGAACTGAGAAGAAAAGGGAGATATCAGGAGATGCCGCCATGTGCCTGCCATTGCTGCACATGCTTTACCATGTGATGAACTAAGGACCAAGGATCACAGCAGCCAACCCCAGAACATGGTCTTCAGGAGAAAGCATCTCCTTGATGATGCCTTGATTTAGACTTTCATTTAGCCTCAAAACTGTAAGCTAATACAATTCCTAATATTTAAACCAAACCATTGTATGGTATGTGCTTGAGCAGCCTAGGAAACTAAAACAGGCTGTGTCTGGATTTTGTGTTTTCACTATTCTAAATACTTTTCTGTAGTTTAGAAAGGAGACTGTGGGCAAGATTGCTTACTCTCCACATTTTGTAATTTGAAAGTTGTCCATTGTGGAATCTGTATTAGCCAAACTTCTTGGTTGGAAGTGATTGAAGTGCAAATCAGATGCTTAAGTAAAAAAATTGTATCTATGTATTCCATATATAAATTATGGAATGGGCAGAGTTGGAGCTGTACATAAGTGATGGCTGGAATTCTTTCAGGACTCTTTCTCTCAATTCCCATTTTCTCCACATGTCAGTTTTATCCTTGGGTGTGCTTCCATATGATAGGAAATATGGCCACTCTGGGGACATGTCCTTATAGATCCTGGGAAGAAAAGAAAAATCTCCAAGAAGAACTCTAGTTGGACTGGCTTAAATTATATGCCCATTCCTGAACCCATCACTGTGACCAGGTGCACGGCGGATGCTGATTGCTTAGTCTGAGGTGAGTACTCACTCCTGTGCTCAGGAGCTGGGCCACTTTCACCACCAGTTCTTTAAAAGGAAGGGCAGCTGTGCTATTTCTAGAACAAGGTGCACCAGGTGTCTGGGTAGACAAAACAATGGATATTCATGTGAGAATCATGGTTGTTTCATGTGGATGATGATAATGATGCTTTTACTTATAGAAGACTTTACAACTTACAAAGCACTTTCACATGCACTATGTCTGCTGATCTTCACAGAAACTCTATGAAAACCTACTATTATTATACCCATTTAACAGATTAGGAGACAAGCTCAGAGTCCTGTAGCTAGCATGTGCTTTGTAGTATTTATCCTTCCAAACTTTAAATGGTATTTTCATGTTGTTACCATGTAAACAAATGTGGTCCCATTATATTTTTATTTTTCCAAAAACTTTGTTCATATAATACAACAATGTATCTCTTAAATTCATTTTGGAGCAGGTATAAAGTCTTAAAAAATATCCTCATAACCTTCTTTTCATTCCCTTTGCCAAAATTTACAATTTTTCTTTCTGTGTTTCCCTAATTTACAGTCCTTTCTTGCTCACTGCCCAAATCTAAAGCAACCAGGAAGCATACATCAACTAGCCCAATTTCTTCTTCTCTTTCATGCAATACCTCAAACCTGTAGCTGTACCTGTGAAGAGTGATTAACTCTTGGTGGAACCAGTATTATCTGTGAGGTTCTTATTTCAATTCCATGGTGTTTTATTAATTATGCCATCTATTTGTAGGTGTAAGAGTTTCCTGGAAGAATAGAAATGGGATGGACTTGTATTCAAATAACATTTCTGATTTGGGTTTTACATTTTCCAATGTGTCAGGAAAGTAGACCCACTCTGAGTGGTATGGAATAAGACATTTATTCTGCTGCCTCTGTGTCTGTTGGTGACCTGAAGTTGCTATCAGTATGCCAGGTGGGCAGCTGGGGAGAAAATCTCAATGAGAAATGGAGGACAGCAAGGACAACTGGAACCCACGAGGACAAACTGAAACCCACAAGCACAAATCTGGATCTTTCTTACTGCATCTAACCCTGTGGCCTATGACACAGGTGACCTGCCAAAGAACCTGGTGGCCTTCTCTGACTGCACACACCCATGACTCAGGAGTTGAAGAAGCTGAAGACACAGAGAGAAGGCTAGAGTTGTTGCAGGCCTGGCTATAGGGCCCCAGGATATCAAGTTGAACCAACAGATCAGTAACACCCTATACAAGCTTCAGTGGTGCCTGGGACTCTGCACCAAATAAATCAGAACATAATGGCTACTTCTTCACTTCTGCCTTCCAAATCTTGCACAGATTTCTCTTAGGGATAATCCTAACCTAGATTCATACAGGGAAAGAAATCCCTGAAAATGTAGTTCCAACTTAGCAGAGTTGACATGGTATAAATCCACTACACCATTTGAGCTGGTTTCCTCATTTGTATGCAGGCTTATTACAGGGATTAAAATATTTTTAAATAACTAAAGTACCTAGCACAGTCCCTGGAATTTAGTTGGTGCTCTATAAATATTTTTATTATACAGATGCCTACTGGTTTGACTTCATCATATATTCTGCCATCACTTGAGAGGAAATTATAATCCATTCCTTAGTAGTTCCACACCTGACCATGGGCTTCCTCTCATGCTCACCAATCCCCAAGGCTCTCCCCTGAGGACTCTCCTTCCCCTACAGCCCTTTCAGTCTTGGGGATGGGATCCCCAGTTGTTGCCTCCAAGCTGTTTTCCTTTCTTTCCCCTTCAACCCCAGCTCATTAAATATAAAACATTGACTTATAACCCCCTTTTGCTGCTGTTTCTATCAACTTGCCAGCCACAGCTCCTCATGCAGTGATGGTCCTGGTATCTGTCTTACTGTCATCCTCACCACTATGCCTGTCAAAATCCAGGATGACTTCCACACCTACATCAATGATTCATCCTATACCATTTGTTTCTTCCACCTTTTCCTTCACTCCATCTGAACAACTTATTCTTAGAAATTTCATTCACCAGTAAGAGTTTTGAAATATCTATTTGAAGCATCTTTTACTCTACCTACCACCTCTTATCCTTCTTCCTCATGTATTCTGGTGTTCCACTAACAGACCATCCCTTTGAGTTTCTAATCCTTTGACATCCCACTCCTCCTCTCTCCATCACACACTTCATGTCTTCATTTCCCTTCCCTACCCAACCTAGAATCTCTGGACCACCAATATAAGCTCTCCATTACATACCCCCATAACTCCCATGCATCTCTCTCCTTCTGTCATAATTGCCTATAACAAGCCTCAAACAGTTTACACCTGATGTTTACTATACGCCAATACCCAAAGAAAATGCTGACAGGACAGTGAGCAAGATAGAAGCCATGGTCTTTTTGTGACAATCTCAGATGTGACATACCCTTACATCTACTGTATTCTATTAAAAGTGAATCAATAAATCCAGCCCACAGTCAAGGGGAGGGGATTATACAAGGGTATGACTACTAGGAGGTGGAGATCCTTGGAGGCCATCTTGGAGGCTGCCTACTACACACAGGTTGCCAGTCAATGCCAATGGGATATTTTCTGCCCACATCTTACATGACCTCTCAGAGATATTTGACACAATTGATTACCTCCTCCTTGAAACACTGAGTTTCTAGGTTTCTGTGATAGCATGTTGGTTTGGTTTATCACATTGGTGACATCTTCTCCCTTACCAACCTCAAAATATTTTAACACCTGAAGATTCTCTCCTTGGATCTCTTATCTTGATATCTACATTCTTTCCTCCACTGATCTCATTCTATCTCATGGCTTTAAGTAGTATATATAAGCTTACAAATCTCAAATCTGTGGCTCCACTAGTACCTTTCCCATGAGCTCCTGATTCATCCATCCAACTGCTGACTCAACATTTATTTCCACTTTGATGTCTGATGGACACCTCAAACTTAGCATATCTGAGAAAAGAACTATTGATTCCTCCCAAGTCCATTTCCATCATCATCTCCTACTCCAAGTAAAACACTGTTGATTCTCTCCTTCACTCATACCAGGTGACCAGGCCATCAGCAAGTCCTTTTGGCCTCACTTCCAAAATATATCCCGAATCTTATCTTTTTGGCCCTTCTCCATTTCTGTCGTCCTCATTTAAGCCACAATTCACTCTGATTTGGACTCCTGTGGCAGCTTCCTGTCTCTAAGGAAAATCTAGGTAAGTGATTACCAGGGGGCATATGCAAATTTAGTTTATAGAGCTCATTTCATTAATTAAAACTAACTGGCTCAACTGTTTATTTTCATGCTCAGGAGAGATTTGTGTTTTATGCATTTTATGGATGAAGAAACTGAAGTTTGGAGAAAATAAGTGACTGTGGCCCAAGGCCACACAGCTGGTAAGAGGAAGGCCAGAGACTGGAACTCACCCAGGAGCTTCCACCAAGGGCTGCCTTCCTGTTCCAAGAGGCAGTCTGATTTCTCTCAGTCATAAAGAGAGGGACAAGTGTCCAGGCAGACCAGGGGGAGATGGAGGAAGAAAACATGTAGATTTTCCAATTAGAGAAAATCCTTCCCCTTGTTTCCCCCAAAACATCACAATAAAGAGAAGTTCTTCATTAATGATGCCCCAACCCTTCTGATGTTCCCATATCAGTCCAATGTATAAGAAAGTCACACATGGATGCTGTTTTATCTTCAAGAACCCACTCTTCAGGTTTATGTAAATTCACATCACATACAATTGAGGCATGAGCAGAGAGGGAAATGAGTAGGGGGTGTCACATCAAGGTGGGACAACATGAAGGATGTGAGAATTGTTTTATAGTTTACAGTCATATTAACTTCTTGGCCACTCATCAGCGTCAATTTAGCTGGCCTTTCTCTCTGACAAAGACACTCTTTTCCCCTTATCAATCTATATATTTCCTCTCTCAAGACTCTACCTTCAGTGAGAAGAGGGTCATTTTCCAAGATGGAGGCATGTAGTCCCTGGCAAGGTTAGAACTCTAGACTCCACATAACTCAGAGCACACTATTTTCACTAGCAGTTCAGGTCATCATCTCCTTGGTTAGTACAAGTGTCAGGGAATAGGAGTTTTGACTGGAGGCTTGAACAGGAGAGCAGTCCTCAGGTAGAGAGCTGGGGATAAGCAGAGAACATTATTATACTAATAGTTGTTTATATAACTATTACTGGATGCCTGGCACTATTCTAGGTGCACTAAATTTATTTATACTTTTAATCCAGTCCTTCCAACAATTATAAAAATAGATATCATTATCTTCATTTTGAAGATGAAGAAACTGAGTCTCTGAGAGTTTAAGCTATTGTTTAAGATCCTACTGGTTGTCTCAAGATTGGGTTTGACCACAAGTGACAGGGACTCAACAGTGTCTGAAACAAATTGTGAGTTTATTACCCTCTTACAGGCCACAGAGGTCTGGTATGGCAGCTTCACAATCATCAGACATTGTGTTGCCCTGCCATCTTCCACTCAAGGCTTCCATCTGCTTTCCAAGTGGTTGCCCTAGCACCAGCTTTCATGGCCCCATATTTGCCAGCTGGAATTTAAAAAGGGAAGGAGACTTCCTGGAAATTTTGAATCTACTTCTTAAAACCCATTGACCACAACTTCATTTCAAATTCTAGCCTGGCTGCAAGGGAGACTGAGAGATGTGGTCTATTGTGGGTGGTCAGGATTTATTTGACTGAGGAAGAAGAGCAAGATGGATATTGGAGAACAATTCACAGCCTGCCACAGTAGGGATGAGAACCCAGGGCTCTGTGGTTCCAGAGATTGTCACCTTTCCACCTACCACACTACCTCTTGAGGTCTTTAGCAGCCAAGGATAGAAGGCAGATCTCCCAAGGCGGCTTGATCACATGTCCTGCAGAAGTCTGTGTGCTCCTGTAACTCAGTCTCTGACACACATGTTGCAGGCTGGGTTTTGCTTATTTTTATAGATTTTTGCTCCCTCACCATTCTGAATATTTTTATACACTCAACCCATATGTTGCGATACTTTGTTTTCAGTTTTCCTCTATGAAATATAGGAAAATTGGTCATATTTATTACATGAACAACCACCTTAATGAATGACCCAGTTTTGTTAATCTCCAGCACATTGTTTGGCACGTCACAAATGTCCAATAAGTATGTTTCTTGAATAGATGGATGGAAAGCCAACAGGTTTCCTAAATCAACATTCTTTTCCTTGATTTTAGATTAGCACGGCCTACCATCTCAGCTAACCTTTCCCTTCAGGGTTGGTGTTATAAAAAAAATAAGGTATTCCCATATGCCCCACTCCCCACACCTCCCACTTTTCCCCACATTAACAATTTCTTTCTTTAGTGTGGTATATTCATTGCAATTGATGAGCACATTTTGGGGCATTGCCACTAAGCATGCATTATAATTTAACACATGGGATAACATGGATGAATCTTGAGGACTTTATGTTGAGTGAAGCAAGCCAGGCATTGAAGGACAAATATTACATGACCTATTTATATGAATTAAGCAAATTGAGCAGACTTAGAGAGCTAGAGTCTAGAAGATAGGTTTACAGAAAATAGAAAGGGAGACCCCTATATTTTTGATGTGGCTTTTCTGTAACCTAAAGCTTCTTTGAAGATGAGGTTTAAAAAAAAAAGACACTAGGGGAACATAAAAAAGAAATTGTAAACATACATCAAAGGTAACAGATCTTAGGGTGATGAAAGGCACAATGCAAGAAATTTGGGGACTTTATTTTGGGGGATGTTTTGCATTACAGAAAAGTGACAACTATGGCAGGGAAGGGTTACTGGTACAGGGTATCGGTGGTTGGGGGATATGTGGGGATGGGTGCACCTAGGGCATGGCTCTATGGAATATGAATGTGGTCATGTGGTCATGGGGTGTTATCTCAATGGGTGGACACCCACACGATAACCAACAAAATATTAAATTCCTATCCTGGGGAGTTTTGCTACATTCTCTAATAAAGTGGCAAGAATCTCTAGAGTACATAGGAGTGTCTAGTGAAAGAGGACAGACCAATACACCAGGCCCTTGATATTAATGCTTGTACTTATGAACCTTATTCTTCTTAAACTGAAACTTAGCCTTGTAATATATATTTCAGAGTTATCTCCTGAAAGCCTCCTTGTTACTCAAATGTGACCTCTCTCTAAGCCAAACTCAGCAGATAAGCTCACTGCCTTTCCCCCTTGCATGGGGATGGGCCTCCCTGGCACTGAGGGATTATTACTAAGTGCCAATTAGCAATGTACCAGGAAAAAGACCTTGATCAAAAGGGGAAAATATTAAATGCAAATGAGTTTTTATGGCTAAGAGATTTCAAAGAGAGTTGGGAGGCCATTCCAGAAGTTATGCTTATGCATGTCTCAGGATGATCTCAATGACTGCCACAGTAAACAATGCCTCAATCAGGGGTATCCCTGAGGGCTCTAGAGACATCTGGACAGTACAAACAGGGCAGACAACCCCAGGAATTTGGTCACCTGTCATTGGGCTTTACCTTAGAAAATATGCTAACTTATCTTCCCAATATAACAGAGTCAGACTCATTTATAATTTTCCCACATATGGCATTTCTGCCCCTTTTATTTGAACATATAATTAGCACTAGACCCATTAAATATATGTCCTAGAGACTTAAATCTTTTGTACGTTCATATGCCAGTTGAATCCTGAGTCTCCGCAGAGTTACAGCCAACACCTACACTCCAGTTCATTGGACTTGCCCAGAACAACAAACAAAATGATAAAGATGGACAACGGCCATCCCAAAAATCAGAGAATATCTACAACTGCAAGGAAGACAGTTCCATCCATCTGCCCCATGGGACCTACACTCCCTCTCAATTGGAAGAGAGTGGGCATCACCATCCCCAAATCCTCAAGATTGAGGAATGAACAAATATAAGAGGAGAATGAAACTATAGAACAAGTGGACTTAATATTATTCTAGTAATGGAAAAACTTGTAACATTGATATAAAGACAGTGGTCACCAGAGGTGAAAAGGAGAGGGAAAGCAAAGAATAGGTATAACACGGGGCATTTTTGGGGCATTGGAATTGTTCTGCATGATATTGCAATGACAGATACAGGCCATTATACATTTGGTCAAAACCTAGGAAATTGTACAGTGTAAACCATAATGTAAACTGTAGACCATGGTTAGTAACAATGCTTCAATATTTATTCATTAATTGTAACAAATGTACCACACTAATGAAAAATGTTATTAATAGGGCAAAACGTGACAGAGGAATGGGGTGCATTATATGGGTATCCCCTATATTTTTGTTGTAACTTTCATGTAATCTATAACTTCTTTAAAAAATAAAAGAAAATAGTCAGAAGAAATGAAATTTCTTGCCAACAGAGCTGATATTCATGTTGCTAGATTAATGGAAGTCTCTAAGCTGAGCCTTCCTCATAATAATTGATGAGGAAACTGAGGCTAATGGAGTCATGTCATTCTTGGGATCTTAGACTTGGAAGAACATTCCCTGGTAGAACTGTTTGCAAAGCAACTGATGAGCCCCTCCATGTGACTTCAATAATCTCTTAACTACCTGTCTGCTTGTATTTTATTGCTTGCCATCACATACACAATGACCCCATATTAGTTTTCAATCAGTTATAAATTAGATTCAAAATATTTTTTCATATATAAATACAAAAAAAAAAAATTATCCCAAAACTTCAAAATCTATAGCTTATGGGAATTTGTACTTCTCTTTGAGGTATATAAAAAGCATAGCACAGAATATTTTTAAAAATTCAATTAAAGGATGCAAATCCAAAGCAATCATAATTTTATCTAAATATTTTAACTAAAATGATGTATTTATAAAGGTATTCATTTTTACCTTGAAAATCCTTAAAAAGAAGTACTCAAACAAGAATTCTCACTTAAGATGTGCAACAAATACACATTTCTCTTTATATTTGATTTCCAAATATTGGTAATAAAATGGAAAGGGCCTGTGGTTTGAGTCTACTATGTTCATGGCATTTTTTAAGATCTTGTTTATTTTATTTTGAGAAATTTTAAAAATACAGAGAAGTACAGAGGATAATACCTATGTCCTGTCACCCAGAATTGACCATCATTAACCATTGTTTCAAAAAAATTTTAATAAAAGTAAACATCACAGAAAAAGCTCTACTTGACCTTAACCCCAGTCCCACTCCTCTGTTCTCCTCCTCAAAGGCCATCACTCTCTTAAGTTTGCTGTGTTTCCTTCCAAGACCACTTTATATAATTTTATATACATGAGTAGATGTTCGTGGGTATGATATAGTCTTATTTTTAAAATTTATTTAGGCAACTGGTGTAGCTCAGTGGTTGAGCACCAGCTTCCCATGTACAAGGTCCTGGGTTCAATCCTCAGTAACTAGAAAAAAATTTATTTAAGTAGTACCATAAATGGTGACTTGGAACTTGTCTGAGACTGAGACAGGTTAAAGGGAGCTCATAGCTGGAATTCATATTGTCATCATTATACTCATTCAATATTTATTGACCATCTATTATATGGCAGGCACTGTAGCAGGGAATGCAACAATGAACAGAACTAATGATTTTTTCTCACTCATGGAGTTTGCATTCTAGTGGAGGAGGCAGTCAAAAAAAGTGAGCAGTCTATGGTAGCCAGCCTCCAAGATGGTCCCAATGATCCCCACTTCCTAGTATTGACACCTGTATAATCCTCTCCAACCTTTTACCAGGGCTGTTGGTCTGTGTGACCAATAGCATATGGCAGAAGGGATGATATGCAACTTTCAAAATGAGGTTATAAAGATTTCAGCTAATGTCTTAGGTGCTTGCACACTCTCTCCTAGATTACTTGTTGTGTGGGAAGTTTCAGCGACATTAGGACACTCAGGCAGCCTGTGAAGAGGCCCACTTGGCAAGGATCTGAGGCCAGCCAACAACCAAATGAGTGCATTTGGAAGTGAATTCTTGACCCCTGTTGATCATTGAGATGACTGTAGCCCTTGCCAACTGGTTGGCTGAAACCTCAAGAAACTTCCTGTCCTGGGCCATCCAGCTAAGCTACTCTTAGATTCAGCAAACTTTGAGATAGTAAACCTTTGTTTTATACTGCTGTGTTTTGGGGTAATTTGTTATGCAGCAATAAATAACTAAGAGATAAAAATTGCAAATTGTACTAAGTGCACACTATCTTGTGGTAGTACAGATGCCCACTGTGGGAGGTGGTGTGGTTAAGTGGTTAGCAACATGGACTTTGCAGCCTAAATGGCTGGGTTCCGACACTGGCTCTGCCACATACTCTCTGTACAGCCTTGGCAAGTAATTTTTCTTGGCTTATATTTCCCAAGTTGCTCCTTTCTAAAATAAAGATAACAATATTTGTAGTGAGGTTGTTGGGTAGTATAAGCAAGTTAGAAAATGAAAGCACTTAGCACAGTGCTTTACACATTGTAAGTGTTCAATTAATATATTTTCCTTCTCCCTTTCTTTCTTTTATTATATATATATTTTTATTAGAGAAGTTGTGAGCTTACAAAACAACCATGCCTAACAGGCAGAATTCCCATACATCACCCCTCCACCAACACCTTGCATTGTAGTGTTCACGGCATTTTAAAACAGTTTTATTTATAGGCAGCCCTAGGAAAATAAGTACTATGATCCCCATTTTAAAATGACATAACCAAAGCTCTGAGATGTTAAATAACTTACATCTATTAGGTAACTTATAGACATTTGGTAACTTACAGAATGTATATGGGCAAAGCTGAGATTAGAACCTGTCTTTAAGATACAAAAGCCCAAATTTTCCCATTATTCTAGGCTGCATTGAACCAAATGGCAAACTTCAAATTCAATTTTACTACTTATGTTATTTCCCATCCCAGTCTTTATTTTACCAATTATATCAATAACAATTCAGTCAGGGAAAGGGAACATTGCATTTTGGAAATAATGTGGTTAGTGTAAACAGAAATAGAGCGTACTTGACAGTGGGGAGCTGAGAAGGGAAGGCTTGGGGGAGAAAATCAGAGGCTCAGAGAATAGTCTTTGGCCATTGCACCTGAAGCACTAGTGGAGGGGGTAAGTTGTAGCTTGGAGAAGAATCTAAGAAGCCTGATAGGGCCAGCTGCCAATGTGGGATTGCAAAGAGGAACTTGTAGCGGGGTCTGTCAAAGACACCACCTGGTGGAAGTGGCTGCCTCTCAGGTCTGCAGCCAGGTACATGGCATACATCTCACATAGAGCCAGGGGCATGCACATCATACTGGGACATACTGGCTTGTAGGATAAAGCCAAACCCAGCAGCTGGACAAGTGGGACCCTTCATGAGAACTCCTCTCTTGATTGTGCTGGCCTCATCCTTACCACAGCTATATCACAGTTTTCTTCAGCAGTGCAAGTAATACTTACATGGTAGGGATTTTTATTTTTGGTGAGAATCTGGTGAGACAAAGAATGAGGCACAATTTGACAAGGAAGTGTCACTGGTTTAGGGTATTGGTTGGGGGGGCATTCAGGACAAGGCACATCTGGAGCAGGCTTCTAGGGATTGTGTGAGTGTTCATCCTATCATAATGTGTTGTATCAGTGGGTGGAGACCCACACAATGAGTGGGAAGGAGATGGACTCCCATCTTTGGGAGGACTGATTCAATCAGAAATAGACAGGTGGGCATCTCTTAAGAGCAAGGGCGGTTCCTAATAGGGGAGGACAAACCAGTGTGCCAAGACCTCTTGTTGCATGTAACTATGAATCTTGTGATCCAATGAATCAAGTCAGGGGGTCATCGTGGGCCCCAGGGGGATGGAGAGGGAGGAATAGCCTAGATCAAACAGGGGTTATTTAACAGTCAGTGGAAATGTTTTTCACTACCTTACAGTGATGGACACAGGACATGGTAAATATCATCAAAATTTATAGAAGTGTACAGACTAAAATGTAAGCCATGCTATAAACCACTGACAATGTTTAGTAGCTGTTTCACTATCTGTATATCAGTTAAAACAATGTTACCATCCACACACAAAAAGGTTTTAATATGGGGTGAGTAAATGGGGAGGAGTTTGGGTATATGAGAGTCTCTTGTATTCTGTGTGTCACTTTGCTGTGACCTAAGACTTCTTTGAAAATTAAATGAAAAATAGTGGGACACCGGGGAGTGAGAGGGGGAAGGTGCCACGGTACAGACTGGACACCAGATATTGCAGTGACAAAAGGCAAAATGTCAAAAAATGTATTTAAAATTTTTTTTTCCATTTTTTAAATATCCCAATCTTTTAATTTAATTTTAGTTTTAGTTTTTTTTAAGTTTTCATGTATTTTATCTCTTACATTTAAACTTATTATTATTTTTTCATTTTCCTATTAATTGTATTTGCTATTGTGTTGGCTTCATCTTTAAAGAAGCTTTGGATCACAGAAGGATTACAACTCCAGCAGGAGAGGATCGTTGGAGGGGGGTGTCAGGGATGGGGGGTGCATGGGAGGAAGTTCACCTGAACATACATAAAAGCTATATAAAATTGTTCAAATGCTCATGGGGCATGGTCACAGTGGGTGGAGAATCACTCAATAAATGAGAGAATACTGAATTCCCATCCTGGAGAGCTCTGCCACATTCTCCAAGGGAGCAGCGACAGTCCCCCAAGTGCCCCCTTTGTGAAACAGCTTGAATATTAGACATATTTCATCTTCTTCCATACCTCCCACATCTCAGGCTTAACTTCCTCATAAGCTCGGATTCCAGTGAATCTGTGTTTTACTTTATGGAGCCAAATAGCTTTCAGAGTTCTCCATTTTCTCTAATATATGGGATTTTAACCTTCTGCTACCTTTAGTTTCTTCTACCTGGCCCTCTGGTAAAAGGCATAACAAAGGCAAAGCCTTTAGGCTTCTTTATTTTGCATCTGGTCTTCCCCTCATGTTTGCACATAAAAGGTCTAATTTGTCAACTATTAATAGCAATACTTAATGAGAATTCTGCTCCTAATTCATATATTTGCTTAAATTTATTACATGCTGTTTTATCGTGGAATCATAATGAGATGAATCTATGCTTTTAGAATTTCTGCTCTTCACAGATTGTGTTGCTTTGCTGTAGTTTAGCATAATTGCAAATAATCAGAAAACTTCTGAAAGAATTTGGTGGCTTTATACAGGCATTCACTTTAGATGTGGTGTATCAGACACACAGCAAAACAAAATCTAGAGCTAGATGAATTGAATTCTTCTCCTGGACATGAAGTAATTCTGTTAATCTGGACCCTTCCCATAATGCTTTGAATTCCATTTTTCCTATATATTAAATGTAGATAACAAAACTTCCAGGGGGCTGTAAAGATCAAATAAGTAACTTAAAGCAGTTATGTGAAAATATGCTATAAAATGCAAAGTTACATGCAATTTTATATACATATATAAAAATTATTTCAAAACAATTGTTAAGTGTGTGAGCATTCCCAAGCTATTTTTTAACCAATCCACATGTTCCACTAAAATCTATGCCTTTGGGAAAGGGACAAATAGGTGTAATATAGGGGCATTTTCAAGACATTGGAATTGTCCTGCATTACATTGCAATGATGGATACAGGCCATTACACATTTATCATAACCTGTAGAATTGTGGGGCCAGAGTATAAACTACAAGGTAAACTATATTATATGGTTAGTAGGAATGCTTCAGTAGGTTTTCATCAATTTTAATACATGTACCACACTAATGAAAGGAGGTGGGGTATATTGGAATCACCTAAATTTTTTATGTAATCTAAAACTTCTTTAAAAAATTAATTAAAATCTATGCCCCTGAATTTTGAATACCTCTTGATCTTTAGTTAAAAAAGCCAAGGCACTCCTGAAGAATGTATTTCATCATTTAGATTCAGTATATCCTCTAGATATCCTTTCACCCAAAAGAAGTGGGTTTTCATATGTTCCCAGAAAAATGTCTTCATCACATTTAAGCTAGCAGAGGAGCATTATGTCTTTGAGCAGCATAGATGTGCTTGTCCTGCAAATTGTGAGAATATAAGGGGGAAAAATCTGTTTTTGGTTGAATTTGACACGAATTTAGTGGATAAATTTGTCTTGAAATAGTTACTTTTATTTACATAATACTGTGAGAGAGCAATGTATATATTCCATCCTGATGTTTGCATATAGTCTTTTAATTTTAATTTTATAAGAATTGAAAATTTGGTTGAGTAGGGATGGTTGCAAATTACTTTCTCCAACATCAGTACTATTTGAGGCTAGATATGGGGAAGAATCCTTGAGATGTATGGAATGCTGGCTTGAGAACACAGACAGAGTGTCTGGAATTGTAATGGAGATTTTTAACAAGGTAACACTGATGAAAATTCCTAAGGCTATAAAACTTGCTTAGACAATACCCCAGATATGCATCTGGGCCTGACCAATCACGCGACCATAGAATGATCAAAACCACCCCTAGTAAAGATTAACCCAAACCCCCTTAACGCTGAAGCTAACTGCGAACATTAGCTTCTGTAAGATTGCTTGCTTGCTTGCTCTGCTGGATATGGATAAAAGAGATATGCATTTGAAGTGTACAATTGAAACTGCCCATTACCCTTTCTGGCGCGAGAAA